>VZRE01011291.1:114297-232125 GCA_013396775.1 Cephalopterus ornatus | reverse complement strand
CAGCCCCGCCTGTGCCGCGCCCGGGACCGCCCCGGCCGGGGAGGGACCTTCCGGCGGCACCGCCCGGCCCCGGGGCTGCCCCTGGCCGCGGCGCTGGGCCGCGCTCCTCGCTGTGTGCCCTGCGCGGGCAGCCCTCACGGCAGGAATTATTTATGTCGTTGAAACAGCAGAAGATACCTGGCGAGCCTCCAGGGAGCCCGAACACCTGCCAGTCGACACCCCAGCGAAGCAACTCCAGCCCCAGCTGCACCTCTCCGCATACAGGAGGGGGTGAAATGCTAAGCCGCTTCTCTTCCCTCCAGGGTGAATAAAAAGCTCTAGACCTGGAGCCACGGCCTAGAGTTTTGATCTTAACAAGCCCTGACAGGTGCTCCCTGGCTAATGCGTCTTTGTTTTCCATGTTCACTGCCCTCTCCATCTCCCCCTGAGCCGTGTTTCCCAGGACCTGACACTGGGCCACGGAAGTGCACAGCTGGTGACCCTCCCTTTGAGTACCAAGAAAATGTGGGGAGAGTTCCTTGGGACGGTGCTGGGAAAGATCATAAAATGTCCTGAGTTGGAAGGGACCCATCAGGATCATCGAGTCCAGCCTCTCGTTCCCCGGTCTATACACACAGGGTTGCCCTGTCCCGGGTGCAGAATCTGGTGCAGCCCTTGTTAAACTTCATACACTGGCATACCCAGGCACCTGGTCCCAATCAAGTGTACCCCTGTGCAAATACTACAAGGTTGAAAATACAAAATATTTCTGAGGGTGGAGATCCCACAGCCGCCTGAATCCTCTCTTTTAGCTGGAGTATGTGGCTGGGGCACACCTGGGAGTCATGGAATTACATAATGGTTGAAAGAGACCTTAAAGATCATCTTGTTCCACTCCTCTGCCACTAGACCAGGCTGCTCCGAGCCTCGTCCAGCCTAGCCTGCAACACTTCCAGGGACGGGGCATCCACCAGATTTAATGCTTTTTATGGATAGAAAGATTTAATGCTCATCAGGAATAGAAAATAACAACAGGAAAACTTCCTTGCTGTAGGCTGGATGAGCATCATTTAGGAGCAAAGGCCCAAAATAACATCTCTGATCACCAAAATCAATGACTTCGGGGAACAGACACTCTGAGAGTACCCAGCTGGATGCCCAGATCCCCACCCCGGATGCTTGAGTGTATCCTGCAAAAGCCACAGGAGTCCTGCAGACAATGGTGGGGGGAAACACAATCCACTTTAGTAAAAATAAAAAGAGGAACAAATAAAAATAAAGGCAGCTGAAAGAAAATAGAAAGATGAATGTTTAGCAGCTTAAAATGCTTACAGATGGGCTGGAGAGCATAAAAGCCGTGACCAACCACATGTCCCCAAAGGGTGCCCACCTCCTTCAGTGGCAGCATGAGAGCATGAGGAACAGCTGGGAGGAACTGGGATATACCAGCAAGCTTCAGCTTTGGCTACAAGGACCAATGGTACACCTGCTCTGCTCCCACTGCTCCGACTCCAGGGGCTCCCAGCTCTCCCACTTTCTTCTCTCAAGTCAGTTGAAACAGAGTGGTTGGGCAAACCCTATGAAATGACTGAGGAGGATAGAGCAGCTCATTAAGGGCCTCATGCAATACAAAAGCAAAATTACAGCTCGTCTCACTCAACCACACTTCCTTCCCTCAGATCTGCAACCTCCACCACCGGCAGGAAGCCCCACCAGCCTTCCCAGCTTCACCTGCCCCAGCCCACCCACTCCTGGCCTGGGGGCTGCTCTGCAGCATCCAGCTGTGGCCACCCAAGCTGGGGTGAGCACCCCAGCTCCCAGCTGGCTTGTCCTCAGGCTCCATCCTCACCATATCCCGCATCAGCTGCTCCAGTGCTCCCATCCCACTGCCAGCACCACTGTGATGCTTTCCTGCTACATCTGGCAGTGAAGAAACCAAGCCAGAGCTCTGCTGTCTTCTTTAATAAAAGCACTAACCCGTGGAGCCTCCATCAGGGCCCGGGAATTTTTTGCTGGCACTGCAATTTCTGTGCTTGCTGCAACAATAAACCAAGCTCTGTAACTGTAACACAGCAGCAGGTGAACAGCATCAGGGTCTTATAATGCCTCAGGTCGCCCTGCCCATGGCAGGGGGTTGGAATGAGATGGTCTGTAAGGTCCCTTCCGACCCAAACGCATTTGTGATTCGATGATAATGCAACATGGTGAGTCAACATCAGCTTGCTTGGAAGGGAAACCTACGAAGTAATTAGCAAAGCCTCACATTATCTTAAAAAAAAAAAATCTACAATCCTGTATGTTTTCTAAATGCCTCTAATTAATAACTTCTACTGTAGTGCCTTGAAGAGGTTAAGAGAAAGTTGGCAGTAGCTGGTTCCTCTCTGCTCAGGGACATGCTGTTGCGATTGCTTTGGAAGGAGTTATTGCAGCCAGCACAAGAAAATTTGATGGCTGCTTAAAAAAAATTCCCCATGCAGCCCTGAGCTCTGCCACAGCAAGGACAGCACCTGCATCCTGTACTGTGCAAGGAGACCTCGCTACCCCAGCACAAACATTTCAGAGCCCAATCCAGAGCCTGAGGGGAGTCAGCTCCCCGTCCTCTCCACACCCAAGGGCTGTCAACAGCTCTCAGAAGAACTAGTTTCCCCCACTACCAGCCTTGTTTGCCCACTGGGGTCTGGGATGGTCCCCAGCAGCACTGTGAAAGGTGAAAAGTGGGCAGAAAGGGGATGTTTTGGGTGGGTCTCTTTCCCAGGTGTAGTTGGAGGGCTGCAAGCCCCCTGGGTAACCCCGGGAGTTGAGCCCCAGCCCCCCAAGGCAAGATACTGTGGGTTTGACCAGTATGGGTGGGACTGGCTGGGTTTTTGGGGGAACACGCCCTCCCACAGTTACCACTCTGACTTCCTCCTTCCTCCAACAAGACAGAAATAGGAAGGAAAGATTGGGGTACGTCGCAGAGCTCCGGATGCCTGGCTGCTTTTCCCAACCAAGCTTGAGAGGCTGAGACCATCCTCATCTCAGCCCAAGCACGGGAAAGACGTGAAGGCTGGATGCCAGGTGAGTAAAGCATCTCTATTTTCTATGCTTCTGTTGCTCCTTTCTGGAGGGGAAGGCAGCCAGGCAACAAAGGGGTTTTGTAGCTCTGGTGTTTCCAGGGAATTGTTTTATGATTCCTGATCTAACTTTTGGCCGCTCGAGTTCAGGGGGATTGGTGCATTATCCCTCCCGCAGGTGGGTCAGTCTGTGCAGCCTTTGCAAAGGCAGCTTGCCTAGTCTGTAATGGTTTTGCTTTTGGAGGTAGCATTGAGCCTGGAACTGCAGGTGGCAGGATGTCAGACCCCAAAAAACCCTTTCCTCACCGCCCCGTGGGCTCAGAAAGCAGAGCAGAGAGGGTGCAGTGTGCTCCTCCCACACCCTTACACATGGCACTGGGGAGAGTGGCATGGGCTGTGCGCCCGCGTGCAACACCAGGGCTGGGGGCTGTGCCAGTCCCCCTCCTGGGACCCTCGTCTTCCTCGTGGGGTCTCACTCACTGCCTGCGGGGTGTGGTGGGAAAGATGGAACTGATGTGGCGGCATGGCGTGAGCATGGCAGGGACGGCAGCCTGAGGGGGGCTCAGCACAGTGTCACCGCCCACTGCAGGGACCTTCCTGGTTGTCCCTGCACCCCTGTGGGCCTGGGGGAATAGCTGGGAGAGGGAGTGAGAGCCTCGCTCTTCTCCCCCATATCTCTGTGTGCTGCGCACATCAAATACTCCTCAGCCAAGTGACCCCGGGGAGAGCAGGTTCTTCCCAACATCTCACTGGCTCTTGGATGCAGATGGAATGTGGGGCACACTCCAGATGTCAGGGGAAAGCAGCCTGGCCCTCGTTTTTGATACTTTTCCCAATGTAACAGCCACAGCTCCCAGCCCCCTGGCAGGTGAGAAGCAAAGATGTGAACATGTGCAGTAACATCATGCCCTGGGGCCAGCACGGACTTTGGAACGTGGCTGCTGGAAGGTGTGGGGAGGCCCTACGTGGTGCTTTTTGCTATCACACCTGTCACAGCTGTCACATCCTGCTTCACACGGCGGTTTTGCACTTTTCTGTCCCCATTCTGGTGCTGCTAGGAGTGATCTCACTGTGCTCGAGAGCGTGGTGCCCCTGGACTACTCAGGGCAGGACAACCAGTAGGCAGCTCTTTCCCACCCAAGCAGGGCTTTGACCTAGGGAGACCCAGCAGCACAAATCCCCCCTTTCCCTCCCTCCCAGGGCAGGGCAAGGGTCCCACAGGCACCCAGGGATCTTGATGCTCAGAGCCAAGAGATACCACAGACTAGTTAGGGACTTGCTGCACATAGGAGAGAGCTCACCCCACAGATCTGTCCTCTGCAGGCACTGGAGGCTGCTGGAAGGAAAGATATATAAAATATATTCATATTTCCTATAATAGGACATGGGAACGTATTAAAAATACATTTTTTAATATTTGCCCTGTAATTTATAAGTATTTTATATACATGTATTAAATACATATATATAAAAATATATAAAAATACATATACACACACACTGAGCGTGATACTCTACATAGACTGAGGAAGCCTGTGTATGGCTGGCTGCCTGCCTTGGTGGGATCTATCCACACCACACAGCTGATTGATGGAAGAAACGGCCCCAGGTCAAATGACATCCACTCTGCCATTCTCACTTTGCTCATTTCCCTTCTGTACTCAGGGTCTGGGATTGCCCAGTTCGGAGGGGTGGGAAGGAGCAGCACTGCTGGGTGTGGAACCCGGCGTCTCTGTCACAGCATGATGGTGATGCAGCACCAGTGATGCTTGGAGGAAGTGCCCAGGAGCACTGACACTAGCGGCTCCTCACTGTTACAGGTGGATGGTGCAAACACCCCAGGACTCCTGCCAGGATACCGGGCACGAGTGTGTGTCCTCCTGTTTTGCGGGAGAACAGATGTTTAGCAAAGCATTGATGGGGAGTTGTGGCTAACAGACTGCAAGACTCATCTCTGCTGTTGAGCACTCGTTTTATTTATAGCAACAAGATCGCTGCTGGCATCAACACTTCCCCTTCAGCCCTATTTATAAATCCCAGCTTGCTCTTCATCCCAACAGCATCCCCTGAGTGCTGGCGTGCTCCAGCTCTGAGCCCTGCCCGTATACAGGACAGGACCCAGCTTTAACTAATACACCTTCTCTGAGGCCTCCTTCTCATCTTCTGGCTCACAGACCCTTGGAGGGAGTTTTGTCCTAAGAGAGATGCTCCAGTGGTGGAATACCCTGGTGGCTTCTGCAAAAGTCTCCTGCTGAAGCAGAGACCTGATCCTGACCCACCCGAGATATGTGGGAGAAGATCAGAGCTCAGGGCCAAGGAGGAGCTGGTCCTGACGTTCAGACTTCTTCCCCTGCTGCCACCATGCAGCCCTGGCCAGGAAGCAGAGCCCAGTGGCAATGTGTCCTGCCCTTAGATGGGATGCTCGATCTCGGCACCCCACTCCCAACCCCAGGATGAGGGTGGTTGTAAAGCTCTGTGTTTCTGCTCCTTCACACACTGCAGGAGGATGGACTATGTGCACCCCTCTGCTTGCCTGAATTTATGGAACAGAAGGGAAAAAACCCCAACATCACAGGCAGAGCACACCCAGGAGACAACACCCAGGACTGGTGGTGACTGCGCAAGTCTGGGATGAGCCAGAGGGATCATTAAGGGGGTCGGAGGAAATGCTGAGGCCCGTGCTGGGGCCCTGCTCATGCAGAGTCAGACCAAAAAGCTGCTTTGCACTCCTCTGAATGCTGTAAAGAGGCAGAAAAAGGCAGAAAGCCCTATTTGTTCCCTTTGAAAGTAACCCTGTGTCACATATGCACTCACCCACCCACACACCAGGGCGTCATTTCCCTCCATGGCAGAACAGAAGAAATGTTGAGCTTCCTGCTGCTGCTCTCTCCTAGCATCTGGGTGTGCTTCATGATCTTGTGACAAGGCCAAGAAAACACTTTGGGGATGAAAAAGGCATCCAAATCCAGCCCATGACATGAACCCTACATTGCAACACTTGATAGCAGCCAGCACTGGGAGGGCATTGAGGTTCCCACTTCATTTCCTGTGTTTGGGAGCTTTTTTAAATTGTGTTTTAATTGGAAACTTGCTCTATTTTATGAGATGGGCCTGTAAGCAGGAAACTCCAACCTCCAGCAAGAATGAGGAACTCACAGACCTCTATTCCATCACTGCCCCACACTTTAGCATGGCAGCAGGAATTAAACATTTGGAAACACTGGGCAGGTGGAATAGCAGGAGCTCATTAAATCTGTGGGGTTTTGTCCCCACAGCCTGGGGAACTTCCGGCTTGTAGCAGAACTGGAGCCCAATTAGGCACATTTGGGGTGTCGATCACCAGGTGCTACAGGAAACAAGGGCAGAAGCCACTTTTCCCTCCTACAAGCTCAAACTGTGCTGGCAGAGTCTGGAGGTGACAGAAATGTGTTGGGACAGCTAAGCACGGGGAGTGCACGTCACACAGACAGGGACACTGCAGCTGTGACAATAAATGATGCCCTTAAAAACTTACCAAGGGGGACTGTGTTGGTGGAGAGGGACTTGCAGAAGATATCTTTGTGAAGAAGGGCTCTGTCCACCCACCATAGGATTGTCTTGTGCCAGGCAGGGCAGAGTGAGCTCCCAGGCTGTGTCACCGTGAGAGTTTGGCCGCATGGCCCCAGAGGTGCCTCTTGTTGGCTGTGCAGCCCTGTGGTGTTGGCTGTGGATCTCTGCCAGGGAGACTGGCTCCAGGGCAGGGTGGGCTTCCAGACAGCCCCTGTCGTAATCATTGGTGGCCTCAGAGTCCTGCTACATCTCCAAGTCCATACCACAGCTGGGCATCAAATCTCACTGTACCAGTGTTAACCACCAACCTACCTAGACCTTCTCTCTGCACTCAGGAGTAAACCAGACATTCTTCCAAGGCTGACCAGTGTCATCCTAAGCTTGTCTGGTATCTTATAGAGGCTAATGAGCTAAGACAGGACATCCTGACATCTCAGAAGGGGATCTGGGCAGCACTCACATGTCTCAGTGCTTTTTGAAGGTTTTCCCTTTTTTTCTCATTTCCGTGTGCTGTTTATTCAGCAAGTTCACAGGAGGGGGTGATGGCAGGAGCCGAGGAGTGGTTATTTTCTTGCTCAGGGCAGCATCAGAGCTATTTTGAAACTGATGACCTGGTTTCCAGACACTGTGTCTGATACTGCTAAAAAGGGTGACGTTTGTTGTTCCCTCATGCTTTCTTTAGTCCTTTTTCTTCTTCTAAAGAATTCCTCTTTTCTCACTTCCCCATGTGCATCCATGTTGCAAGGCCACTACACTGTTACAGTAATGACAGAGGCGAATGATTCACATGAGTGCTCACCAGGAGGAACCTGGGATGTCCCTCCTGGCTACTGCAAAAATTAACCCTGTCCTGGACAGAACCAGGACAGGTCTCCACAAGAGCAGGCTGGGCCACATCAGGCAGCATCAGCCAGCCTCTCCACTTGCCCAGGAGATGGGACTGTGTTGCAGACCCTTGCTTGTCAGATACCCTCAGCAGGGAACCTCATATTAATTCACTACCAGAAATACTTAATTCCCTTGGCGAATCAGTCAAATGTAAAGCAAGTAGTAACAGACTTATTTCCCCCCATGTATCAAGCACACCACGCTGGTTAATTAATAGAAATGGTCCTTTTGTTAATTTTAATTCCGATTTCTGTCCAAATACAGCTCGACACAGAAGTGGAAAAAACTCACATGTAGTAAAAACTAGATGCAGCGCTTGAGGTTTTACACTGTTATGTAGATATAATTATATAGGGAGAAGAGTAATCTTATTGAGGGGTTACTTTACTGGGGCCTTTCAGTACCTGAAAGGTACCTACAAGAAATCTGGAGAGGAACTTTTTACAAGGGCATGTAGTGATGGGACAAGGGGAAATGGATTTGAACTGACAGATAATAGGTTTAGATTGGATATTACAAAGAAATTCTTAACTGTGAGGGTGGTGAGGCCCTGGCACGGGTTGCCGAGAGAAGCTGTGGCTGCCTCATTCCTGGTGGTCACAGGAATGCTTTTTGTCTTGCAGAAAATGCTGCGTGACCGCTGCCTCCATCTGCCAGCAGTGACCTGGGTGCTGCTGCTGGTGACGACAGGTGAGCCCAACCTGCCTTCCCCCCAGCACCTTATATGGGCAGTGAGACAGGGGGGAACCCAAGTGCTGCTCAACAGCAGTGGGAACATGGCATTGAGAGATGTGCAAGGGACAGATCCTGCACTTCCAGGGATCTGTCCCCCAGCTAAGGGACAGTGAGGCAGGTGAGGACCCTGCCAGGGCGCCCAGTATGGGTTTTATAGGTAGGGCAGTCTCAGGACAGCACAAGTGGCTGGTGCTGGGTGTCTGAGCATCTGTGACTTTAGCTGCTGCAGACCAGCCTCCCCCAAGCGCCCCCCATGCCAAGTCTGTCTTCTTTCCATTTCAGCCTTTTCCATGGAGTGCCCCAAGATCAAGGTGGGGACGTGCAGGGACTGCATCCGGTCTGGTCCTGGCTGCGCCTGGTGCAAGAAACTGGTAGGTCAGTGTAGCCTGTCAAGATGTAAACCCCCAGCAGTCAGATAACAGGCAGCAGGACAGTCTCCCTGCCTGCCTGGCTCTGCCTGTCTGCATTGTGGGAGTGTTTCATGTCCTACGTGGTGGATGGGGCCAGGAGGGACCTGACAGGCATGACCTTTCTCCATCAATACCCATCAAAGCTTATCTTTTCCCCATCAATACCCTGGAGACCTGGCTTGGGGGCTGGTCATGGACGTTGCCTCTTCACCTCCTGCTCCTCTGATTTTTTCCCCACTGACGTTGCCACACACAGAATTTCACCAAAGCCGGCGAGCCGGACTCCATCCGCTGCGACACCATCGAGCAGCTGGAGCAGAGGGGTTGCCCACGCAGTGAGATTGAGTTCCCAGTCAACGACATCACAAGAGCACAGGACCATCCCTTAAGCAACGATGTGCAGCTGACTCCCCAGGAGGTGCACCTGAAACTGAGGATAGGTACGCTCTGCCTGGCATTCCTGACACCCTTGCACTTGTGGGCTGTCCGGTGTGTGTGCCCAGCACACTCCCACTCAACCCCAGACTCAGCTGGGACACAGCAACACCTTGCAGCCTGCATTTCTGCCCCTTTTTCTTCCCAAAGAGAGGAGGGGTGGGTCATAGCACGAGATGGCACAACATGGCAGCTGATCCCGGCATCCCTGTCCCGCAGGCCAGCCTGCTGTGTTCGAGGCGAAGTTTCGTCGTGCCGTGGGGTATCCCATTGATCTCTACTACCTCATGGACCTCTCCTACTCCATGCTGGATGATCTGCAGAAGGTGAAGAAGCTGGGAGGGGAGCTGCTCAGAGCGCTGGAGAGCACCACCCCTTCTCGACGCATTGGTGAGCCTGTCTCTGGCCTGGCACAGCCGTTTGCTGCTGGGAGCAGCTGCAGGGCTGGAGGGGGATGAGGGCGGTGGGCAGTGGATGTCCTCTGCCCAGCTGAAGAGTGTGCCAGGGCAAGGGACATGGACACGTACACCGTGGCCGGCAGATTGTCCGTGCCCTGTGTCCTCTCCCTGAAACTACAGTCTGGCTGCTGTAGGGTTTGGCTCCTTTGTGGACAAGACGGTGCTGCCCTTTGTCAACACGCATCCTGAGAAGCTGCAGAACCCCTGCCCCAACAAGGACAAGCAGTGCCAGCCTCCCTTCGCCTTCAAGCACATCCTCTCGCTGACCGACAACGCCAAGCAGTTTGAGAACGAAGTGGGGAAGCAGTTCATCTCAGGGAACCTGGACGCCCCAGAGGGGGGGCTGGATGCCATGATGCAGGCAGCAGTGTGTGGGGTGAGTCCCTGTGGCCGCCCTGCTCAGCCATGGGGGCTGCGACCCACGCACACAGGCTGGCTCTCAGGAGGTGGCTCTGCCCCTCCCCAGGTGGGCTCTGGAAGCCCATGGTGTGTGAGTTCTGATTTGGCAGCAGGGCAGGTTACTTCGGGGAGCACAAGAGAGCATCTTAGCCCAGAGCTTCCTGACCCTGATCTCCTGTTACCCACCTTTGCTGTGCCCCCTGCCCTGTGCTGTGGCTGACACGAGGCTTTGGCAAGGGCCACACCGTGCCCACTGGCACTGTCCTCCCAGCCCCACTCAGGGACAGGGGCTATTCTCTGTGCCACTTGCAGGATCTGATAGGCTGGCGCAATGTGACCCGCTTGCTGGTGTATGCCACTGATGACGGCTTCCACTTTGCCGGCGATGGCAAGCTTGCGGGCATCCTGACCCCCAACGATGGCCAGTGCCACTTGGAGGACAACATGTACAAAAGGAGCAACGAGTTTGTAAGTACCTGGGGGCTGCTCAGCGTCTCCACACCCTCAGCTTCGTTCTCCCAGGCAGAAAAATTTGTCATGTAAAAACACCCTGTTGCAGAGGCCAAAATGTCACCGTAATCACCATAATTTGGGCGGCCATACCCAAACTGTCCACTCTTCTGCTCGTGGAGAAATTGTGCTGAGCCTGGTATCCCTCTCCCCACCCAGGACTACCCGTCTGTTGGCCAGCTGGTCCAGAAACTTGCTGAAAACAACATTCAGCCAATCTTTGCTGTCACCAGTAGGATGGTGGATGTTTATAAGGTAAGGATATTTCAGATGGTCCAAATGACTCCATTCCCTTCCCAGGAGGACAGGCACAGCTGCGTGTCCTCCTGCTGCTGTCTCCTGCTCTGCTGTCATGTGGCAGGGAGTGCTCACCTCTTTGCTCTCCACTGGCAGAAACTCAGTGAGATGATCCCAAAGTCAGCGGTGGGAGAGCTGAACGAGGACTCCAGCAACATCATTGAACTCATCCAGGTGGCCTACAATGTAAGTGCTGTTCCCACCTCTCCAATGCTATCACCTGCATTTCCAGAACCACTCCAGGCAGTTGAGATCCCAGCCTGGGGTGCTCTGTGCCCCTTTTCTCTGGGCTGGAGGGAACTCTGACCTGCAACCACACACTCCCTTGCTCTGGTCTCCTCTTGGACTGGTTACACTTTCTCCACCATTTTCCCACAGAACCTGTCCTCGCAGATCATCCTGGACCATTCCACCCTGCCAGATGTCCTGGATATCAAATATGACTCCAAATGCAGTAATAACCAGGACACCACGGATGGAGCAAGAGGCCAGTGCAACGATGTCAAGATCAATGATGAGGTATGTGCTCTTGTACTAGGAACACCCCACAGCTTGCACAGTTGCTGATGCCCATCCTGTTTAATGACAAGAACCCTGGCTGCTGTTCTAGGCTTTCTGTCTACATTAACTTAATGCCAAGAGTGTCCAAAACGCTGTGGGATGGGGGATCCTCCTTTGCGCTGGATGTGCGTGTCCTCAGCCCAGGGCTGATACCACCCTCCGATAGCTGGGCTTCTGGCCCTTCTCTGTCTCACTCTGCACTTTCTAGGTCACCTTCAAAGTGAAAGTCACAGCCAAGGAGTGCGTCCAAAGCCAGTCCTTCACCATCCGGCCCCTGGGTTTCACAGACACCCTCACTGTCCATGTGGACAGCAACTGTGACTGCCACTGCGACGAGCAGCCCGACCCAGCTGCCTGCAGCGGGCAGGGCAGCGTCATCTGTGGAATCTGCAGGTATGTGCACCACACAAAACGCTATTTCCAATGCTGCCAGAGCTGGGGAGCTTCTGGGAGAGGGATGTTGGGCTAAGCCAGGGCCTGGGCTCTGCAGCTTTGCACAATTTTTTTTATTTGGAGAAGTGGATTCATGCATTCCCCTTGGAACTGTCCCCTGCATTCACAGAGGCAGGGGACACAGTGAGCTGCCTCTTCTGTTGTTGGAGCCTATGCTGCTTTCCCAAGAACCTCCATCCATCCATCCAACTATGCAACGATCCATCCTAATATGAAAGCATCCACCAACCTACCCACTGAGCAGACATGGGTTTCTGTAGAAATCTCTCAAAATCACACTTCTGGGCTGCAGTTCACTTAAGGCTTTAAGTACAATTATTGCTTCATGGCCCCTCAGTGACAGGGAGAGGAAAAGACTGGGTTTCCTCAGGAAATACTCAGGTCTCCTTGGTAAGGTTTAGAAATTATAACAATAATTTCTGGGCAACCATTTGGTGTCGTGAATATGAGGGGGGGGGTGGGGGTGGAAAGCAGCATTTCTGAGGTTTCCTCCCAGTCAGCCACCCTGCTGCAGCATGGAGTTAGCACCAACATGCTAACCAACACTGGTTTTCAGTGAGGCTGTCCCAGATTAGCTCTGCTGGGGCTGAGGTCTGGGCCCCGTGCATGCCCCACGGCATTTCAGGTGGCCGCTGACCCGAGCTCACTCCTCCCCTTTGGCGGCAGCTGCAATGCAGGCTACACAGGGAAGAACTGCGAGTGTGACACCAAAGGCAAAAGCAGCAAGGAGCTGGAGGGCAGCTGCCGGAAGGACAACAGCTCGATGATCTGCTCGGGGCTGGGGGACTGTGTGTGCGGGCAGTGCATCTGCCACACCAGCGACATGCCCGGCAAGCAGATCTACGGCACCTACTGCCAGTGCGACAACATGAACTGCGAGTTCCACAACGGCTTCCCCTGCGGCGGCCCAGGTGATGCGCTGCTTAGAAGAATTAAATGCCTAGGGAGGTGCTGCCTTTTCATGTCATAACCTGAGTGGGTTGGTTTTGGGGCTGCTGGGTCCCACCATGCCAGCCCGGAGGAACCTCCTTGAGCGTTCCACGGCGGGTGGCGTGGCGAGCGCAGGGTGGGTGATGCTCTCCAGGCACAGGCAGAGGGCGGGTCACCTGGATGGCTGCAGAATCTGAAAGGTCTTCCCCCCTCCCCACCCCAGAGCGCGGGAAATGCGACTGCGGGGAGTGCAAGTGCGCGCCTGGGTACCAGGGCGGCGCCTGTCAGTGCCGGCAGTCGACAGAGGGCTGCCTGAACATCCGCAAGAACGTGTGCAGCCTCCGCGGGACCTGCCTCTGCAACCGCTGCCAGTGCCGCGGCGGGTACCAGCCCCCCTTCTGCCAGGAGTGCCCGGTCTGCCCTTCACCCTGTGGCAGATACATGTGAGTGACGCGCACGGAGAGGGCACGGGGGCAGCAGGGATCCCCGATATCCCAGGCAGGGGCAGGCAAGCCCTGCCTGTTCCTGGGCAGAGCCCAGCTGCGGCCAAAGCCGGGTGAGTGGGTCTCTGCCCCTGCCGACGGGAGCTGTGGCTGCTTGTTTTGCAGTTCCTGTGAGAAGTGCAGGGCCTCCGGGAGCAAGAACTGCTCCCAGGACTGCCCCACCATCAGGAAGTCTGAGAAGCCGATCGAGGGCAGCAGGAAATGCAGGGAGAAGGACTCCCAGAACTGCTGGATCTCCTTCCATATGTTCCAGGAGGATGGTGAGGATATATATACCGTCTACGTCGAACCTGAAAAAGGTACCCCAGCCCCGCTTCCCCTGCCCTGCCATGGGCAGACTGCCAGCCCTGCCAAGGTGGCCTCGCTGCTTTGCCAGGGGCTGCAGCCCAACACAGAGTGAGTGTCTGCCCCACAGAATGCCCAGAGCCTCCCAACATCGCGCTAATTGTGGGTGGCACCATTGCTGGTGTGGTCCTCATTGGCCTGGTGGTCCTGCTCATCTGGCGGTGCCTGACAGAGCTGTTTGACCGCCGGGAATACCGCCGGTTTGAGAAGGAGAAGTCCAAAGCCAAGTGGAACGAGGTAAGAGAGCCTATCTGTGGCAGTGGGCTGTGCTGGGATGGTCATGTACCCTGGGGTGGGGACAGGAGGAGGGAACATCCTCCTCAGAGGTAGCCAGTTAGACCTGAGCCCTCCCCACTGGCCTGTTGTTCAGCCCAGCTGGAGTTTGGAGAGGGCTAAACAGCCTGTGGGCTCTTCTGCCAGTGCTGTCTGTGCCGTTGGCGTTGGGAGGGGTTGGGCAGGTAACACAGCACAACACAAGCCTCTTGCTTCTCTCCCTCCAGGCTGATAACCCCCTCTTCAAGAGTGCCACCACCACTGTTGTCAACCCCAGGTTTAACGAATGAGGCAATGCCTGGCAGCACTGAGACCCACTGTTAAATAAGGAAATGCCAAGCTAAAGAAACCTCAAACTAAGGAAATCTTAAACTAAGGCTCCCACTTCCTCTTCTTTATCCTCATGGTTTGTTCCCTTCTTCCATGTCAGGTGCTGGCTGAGGGACTGCACCATGCCAGCATCCTGTCCTAGTACTCAATGGTTGGATTAGTAGGGATGGGAGAAGGGAACAGACACAGCTTTGCTGTGGATGGGACTGCAGAGCAGGCTTCACCATGGGAACATGCAGCAGCTCCTGGACTGCTCACTGACTGTCTCATCTCCTAATGCTAACTTTGCCTTCTGCCAGGAGTCTTAGATACCGAGCCCCAAAGTCAGCCGAGCACACGGAGTGCTTCTAGCTTTGAGTTTGAGCTGGGATTTCAAAACTGCCATGTCTCTTCTGCTCCAGCAGGATCAGCTCCTAGGCTGCTCCATGCTCTCCCCTGCTGAACTGGTCTCCACCACTATGCACTGGTATCCAAAGAACTCACTGTTCAGTAGGATGTGGAGGGTCCTCCAGGCTGGCAGTCTGCTCCAGAGGTTTTAGTGATGTGATGTGCCCTAAGAGGCACCCCTGTACCTAGGGATGAAGAGCAGCTGGGGAACACGCACTGAATCTTTTTCCCAAATCATCAACTGTTTTCTGACGTCGCTCCTCTCAGACCTACCTCAGGCTAGGTTCTGCTTGGGCTCCTGCATGCTTGGCTTACCTCCATCATGCCTCGAAGTCCTCCACCCAGCAAGGAGGCAAAAGAGCCACCATTTGATCTATGAAACTTTGGCACTAAGCAGCTGAAAAATTCCCTGCAGATTGGAGCTCAGACACAGCTTCTTCCACCACCTCTCAGGGCGTGATCTTCTCCCTGCTCTGCGAGCCCATCAGACATCCCAAGAGCCAGCTGTGCAAAACACCTGGGAGTGCTCAGAGCACCTCCAGCTCAGCACTTATCCCAGCTACACACAGCAGCCAATTGCTCTTACATTGTGGGGTTGCTTCTGTGAAATAGCGGTACAGTTCCTTATTTGCTTTCAGTTTGGGATTAATTTGCATGTGGTTGTCTTGTGTCGCATCTTCATTTGCTCTCTGAAGGGGTTTAACATGAATAAAGATTTAATATATAAAGTAAATACATCTGTCCTGCTATGAATTAGGTGCAAGGGCAGCAGCTGAAGTGTTCATTGGAGAAACTACAGCCACACCCTGTCATTGCTGCCGCCATCTCCCATAGGTACAGTGCCTGGGAAAGATGCTGGCCAGAGAAACAGGCTGTCTTCGACACTAATTTGCCATCTATGCCCTGAAAGGTGCTCCCCTGCAAGCCAAAAGCAACTCACTGAATGATGCAGAGCAGTTCTAGTCCCTGCCCACCTGCTGGCAGCTGTATGTAAACCACCTCAAGCAAGAGCGGCTGTGCTGCCTCAGATCACAGGTTAATTTTGGCCATTTTGTTGTTCTTCAGCAGTGACTGTCAGGGTCTAGGGCAAGGTAAGAAGAAGGAAAGTCTCTCTGACACTCCTTTCAGCACTATCCCAGCCTGTTGCTATTTTTGGCTTGAGGACCCCCAAGATGTTGGCTTGATTTTGGTAAGAGCAGCAGTCCGCGGTACGGGCTGGCACACACCGATCGGGTCATAGAATCACGGAATCACTAAGGTTGGGAAAAATGGTTGTCGAGTCTAACTGTTAACCCAGCACTGCCAGGTCCACCAGTAAACCATATCCCTAAGTGCCACATCTACACACCACAGCACCTGAGAGCAGGCTGCCAAGACGAGGCAGAGACACACCTGAGCCCCTGGACAGGCTCCCTGGGCACTCTGTGCCCTGATGTGGACTCCTCTCACCTGGTTAGAGGGAGAGAGACCAAACTGCTTCTGAGGGGCTGGAGCAGCTGCCAAGCCATGTCCCAAGAGAAACAAAATCATCCAGGTGAGCCAACAGCCCATGCCTTTGCTTTTATTACAAGGAGCTCCGCTTACATTTAAGCCACTTGTGTGCCAAAGGGAAGATTTCCAATATTCTTCAGATAATGGGACCAGCCCCACAAGTTTTCCACGCAGAAGTCCAAGTTCCGTGCCAGACGCTTTATCAGCAGGTAGGTGCCACCCAGTCCTGCTGCCCCCACGACAAAGATCCCTCGATTAATTACCTGCAAGTGCAAAGAGAAACCTCAACATCATCAGAGGTTTGCTCCTACCCTGTGGCACCAAGCGAAGTCATCACACCGGCTCCCGCCTGGCGATATCCCACCACCAGGGCTCCCCCGGCAGCTGAGCAGTGCTGGCGTGCAGGATGCTCCTGAGGGCACCCTTGACCAACCTTTTTCTGCCATTTCCAGCGCTGAAGGGCCTCATGGTAGCGAATTCTGGTGAAGGTAACCTGGGAGGGTTGCAGGAGCGTGTCACCACCACAAAGGCAGCCAGGAGGAGCTCGTGGCAGACCAGGCAGTGGGGACACACTGGCCTTACCATGGTGTACAGCGGGACAATAGTGGAAGGCATGAGGGCATGGAGAAAGTTGTCTACGTGCTTCCGAAAAATGAACCACATTGAATTCACGTGCTCACGCATCTGCAACAGAGCAACAGTCATGCCTTTGCCAGGAATTTTGGCAGAGCTCCCCCGTGCTTTGCTGTCTCTCCCAACTGCCTGTCCTGGAGGTCACACAGGGAGCAGAGCCTCTCTAGCCCCAGTGGCATTCCCAAGGAGCTCTGAGGTTAAAGTCTGCCAGGGTGAGAGCCCAAACAGAGTCTTGCCAGGGACCTTGCCAGCTGCGTGCATCTTGAGAGTACTGCTGTGTGCATGGCCCGTGAGACCACAGGTCCATGTGCCTACCTCCACATAGTTGTACATGGCTAAATCTGAAATCGCGTGGTCATCTGGTACCCTCAGTCTGGAGAACTCAGGGAGGCAGGCACCTGGGAGAGGAAAGCAAGAGTTCACAGGCAGCTCCCTGCAGGGTATCCAGCTGCCCTTGGCCTCAGGGAGGTGTTCCTCTGCTCTCAGTCCTCCCCAGCCACCTCACTCACCAAGGTCATTGTGGAACTGGTCCATTAATTCATCAAAGACCAGACAATCTTCAAAACCCTGGGAGGAAAATTAGGGGGTTTAATAGGCATAAGGAGCCACGTGTTCATGAGAAGTGCTCTCATGAATGCTTAGCTAGTGTACCTTTCGGTCCCACTAACTACAGCCTCAGAGCGGGAGTCTTACTCCAGGCCACTCTGCCAGGGGTCTTGAGAGAAATCCAGGGGATTGCCTTTCCCAGTAGCCTGGACCCCCTCCCACACAGTCCTCTGCCCTGTCCCCTCTCCTCCTCAGGAGGATGCCCTGACTGGAGCTCAACAGCTGCCAGTGCAGAGGACATCAGGCCAGCCCACAAACTCTGTGCTACACACTAAAACCAGGCATTTGTGGGTGAAAAGAGTGGGGACCCCACTAACACAGACCAGGGCCAGCCCTGAACCTACCGCATTCATGCCCTGTCCGTAGAAGGGCACAACAGCATGCGCGGCATCTCCCATCAGCACGCACCGGGAAGCGAGGTGGTAGGAAGAGCACTTCACAGATATCATGGCCTGGGCTGGCAGCACAAAGTAGTCATGCTTCAGCTCTTGCCTTCAGTCAAAACAACAGATACTTCACTTTTGGGAGCACAAGAGAGAAGAAGTGCAAGTTGTGCCACGTCGCAGCTCAGGAAGCCAGGGCACTGTCACCTTTGGGATGCAAAACCCAAACCCATGTACTAGGCTATTTGTGCTGGGAAAAATGTGGGAGCCAGGTAATCTATTTAATTAACTTTCCCCCTATGGACCAAAGGTTTCGTCTGCAGGTTTCAAGCTCTGCACACAATTTGAGTGTTGACATCTCAGTCCTCTTACTGTGAGCAGTGGTAGATGTTGGTCATTGTAGGAAGGATATACCAGAGAATATCTACATTTCTAAGTTAATATGAAGTCCTGCAATAAGTCTTAAGAGGAAAGAAAATGGCCAAACACAGCTGAGACCATTGATGCAAACCAGAAAAAGCCCATCCCATAGCAGATAGCTGTGTTGCAAAGCAGAAGCATTATTAGTGTGAGCTGGAGCTCCCACTGTCTGGGGAGGCTTCCCTCTTGGCAGGAAAATGAAGACATTGAACAGAGCCACAGCCATCAGAACAGGTACTTGGAAAGGCTGGTCCTGGTCCGCACTGCCACCAGGGCCCCCAAGACAGGGTGGGATGCTCCAGCTCTGTGCTGTTGCCCTTGTGCCATTTGCCCAGCAGTGAGAGAGTCCACACGGGGGGATCCATCACAACCCCATCACCAGGGCTCAAGGCTGAGTGATTTGTTCCCTGGCTTCACAGCACTGTGTTGATGAGAGAGAAGGGGGGATGAGAACACTTACTCTCCGATGAGGGGGATGGCGTCTGGGAAGTAGGTCTGGAAAAAACCCAGCACTTGCTCGCCCGTCGTGAGCTTCTCAAATTCCTCAAAGGGCATGAAGAGCGTGCAGGTGAAGGACTTGTCCTGCCAGCCGGGGAGGAAGGTCAGTAAGAAGTCCAGAGACCATAGAGAGCATGTGGCACGTGGAGCAGCAGCTCAGTGCCCAGCCTGTCGCCTGGCAATTGCAGTGACCCACTGGAGAGGCAAAGGACGAGTGTCCGGCCACCCCCTTTCCCATGGTGGGCTTTCCCACGCTCAGGGCAGGCAGGGGGGAGGCAGAAACAGGCAGCGTGTGACCGGCCAGCATGGGCCTGGAACACTGTCCTGGTGCTCCTGGTATCCAGCTACAGAGAGCTGGTTTGGGGGGTTGGGTGTGCTCAGACACGTGGGCAGGGAGAGGTGCCACAGGTACCTGCTCAGCGCTGTGAGGTAGGACTGGCTTCACCTGAGGCTGTGGAATGGGTGGGTGTCCCTCCTGGCACCTTCTCTTAACATGAGCCAGAGTGTGCCCAGGTGGCCAAGAAAGGCCAATGGCATCCTGGCCTCTACCAGGAACAGTGTGGCAGCAGGAGCAGGGAAGTGATTCCTCCCCTGTACTTGTCACTGCTGAGGCCACACCTCGAGTGCTGTGACTGGCTCTGGGCCCCTCAGTTCAGGAGGGATATTGAGGCGCCTGGAGCAGGTCCAGAGAAGAGCAACCAACCTGGGGAAGGGTCTGGAGCACAAGTCCTATGAGGAGTGACTGAGGGAGCTGGGGTTGTTTAGCCTGGGGAAGAGGAGGCTCAGAGATGACCTCCTCACTCCCTACAACTCCCTGAGGGGAGGGTGTAGCCAGATGGGGGCTGGGCTCTTCTCCCAGGCAACCAGCGACAGGAGGAGAGGACATAGTTTTAAGCTGTGTCAGAGGAGGTTTAGATTGGACATTAGGAAGAATTTCTTCACAGGAAGGGTGATTAGGTATTGCAATGGGCTGCTCAGGGAGGTAGTGGAGTCCAGGTCCCTGGAGGTGTTTAAGGAAACCTGGAAGTGGCACTTAGTGCCATGGTCCAGTTGACATAGTGGTGTTTGATCATAGGTTGGACTCAACGATTTGAGAGGTCTTTTCCAACCTAATTGATTTTGTGAGTCTGTTATTCTGTGATTTTTGCCCCTCCTAATCCCTGCCACCACAGCCAGTTCGTCCCCACCGGCTCCACCCTGTGCCCCAAGAGAGCATGGCCATGGGATACCACCATGTTGGGCAGTGCAATCATCATGAAGGTGTTTCTCGGCCAGATATGGAGGTAGTTTGGTTCCATGGCAAACTGAAAGAGAAGAGAAAATCACCTTGTATCCTTGACACCAGTTCCCATTCTTTGTACCGTGGGGAAGGCACAACAACTCAGGGCCCCTGTTTGATACCTGACACTTCAGGGAGGCACAGGAAAAGAGGAAAGGGTAAGAAATATGGGAAAAATGGGAAAAAAATCTGCTGCTTTGCAATTGCTGATACCTTTTCAGACATGTTCCCATACCCTCAGGACCTCTCAGAGCTAGAGTTAACCCCGCTGCTCCAGTTCAGGCTCTCTAGGATTTTTGCAGCCAGGTAACCAACCTCTGGAAGAGGAAGAGATCCCTGCCTTCTCCCAGGAAAGGTTTAATCCCTTTCCTGAACCCCAGGTAAGAAATTAGTTTCTCTAAAGCTGTTCTAGCAGAGCCACCATGAGAAGGGGGCAGGGTATCCAACCTGCAAAGGTCACAGCAGCCTCTGGGATAGGCTCACTTACATCTCCATCTTTGGGAGGGATGGTCAGCTCCATGTAGCCGTGGGGAATGTACTGCTGACTGTAGTTAAAGCGTGTTTGCCTCATGAACTGTTTTCTGACTGTTGAGAAGGCTCCATCACATCCCACAATGAGGTCATAGGTGACTTCCAAGGTCTGCTGGTCAGATCTGAAAGCAGAGATGGTCCGTTGGATCAATCTGATCTTTAAGGTCCCTTCCAACTCTAACCATTCTACGATTCTATGATTAACCTTGCTGTAACTCCAGGCCAGCTCACCACCTTTTGCAAAATGGCTGCGTCACCTCCAGCATTAATAATCTTCTGGGCTGAGGGAAGGTCGGCTTTTACGGCCCGGGAAGCTCAGTGTTAGGACAAATAATTATCCTGTAGGTTATCAGAAGCATAACTCTGCCAGTTGTACTCAACAATGCAGCAGACAGCCTTGGGGTAACGCTGCTGAGCCTGCGAGCCCAGGTGGACGGGGTCACGACCAAGAACTTCACCTAACTGTGAAACAAGGTCATAGAATTACAGAATGGTTTGGGTTGGAAGGCACCTAAAAGCCCATCTCGTTCCAACCCCCTGCCATGGGCAGGGACATCTCACAGACACACACGCACACACAAGTTTCAACACTAACATTGCTCAATTGTTTGAGGTTTTACGAATGATTAAGCAGAAAGTGACTGACCACAACACTTGATCCCACGCTTGGTCGGGGATTACCTTTTTATAGATAACGTCCCCAACTCTGCGTTGCACTCCAGGAGCTTGTGTCCAAAGTACAGCTTGGTGTTGGAGTACTTCTCAGCAGCTGTGAAAAGAAAAGACAATTAAATGTGGAGGGGTTTACCGTGACTCCAAAAATATTTCCAAGAGATCCCTAAATTATAGGGGGTTTTGCCATCACAGCAAATTAATTTGCTGTGTTGAGTGAGGGCCAGCAGGCAGGGCACACCGGGACTGGTCAACTGTGGTTTAAAAAACTATTTAAAAAATGCAAGGAATCCTGCAAAGATTTCTTTCTTCCCCAAAATGACATGAGTCATTGACTACTTTCCACCATCACTCCGCTGAATTTCAGGATGGGATGAGGTGCCTGCAGTCAGTGGGAAGTACCAGAAATTTGGCCTGTTCCAATTATATATTGGGCCCTAGTGCTCCAATTTCTATTTGTCTCTGTACAATCAGGAGTCATGGAAAATGCCACAAACCATGACAAGGCTGAGGAGGCATCTCCTGCTTTAGCTGGGAAACAGCACAGGTTTTCATCTTAAAAACACAGCTAGTTCAGGTTTGCACTTTCTGAGAGCCACGTAAGGGAGCTTGGGGCCCAAAATCTTCTGGTTATGGGGCAAACCCGAAATCCTCAGGCAAAACGGTGTAGAAATATTTGCAAACAGAAGTGACGACTTACCTGTCAGCAGCTCTTTGTTTAAGTTTGCTCTGTCCACAGACAGAATGTACTGCAAGACAAACAAACAGGGGGTTCAGAAGGTTTTGCTGAAGGATCGCTCTGCATGGCCAGACAGGAAACCCTCCCCCCTTCAAACAGCCCCACCGAACCCGGGGGTCACACAATCCCCTTCCTGCATCCTCTCCAAGAGCATGAACCCCAGACTGTCCATGACACAGAGGTACAAATGCCAGACACAGGCCCCTTGTGCCCTGCAAAGCATCTTCAGTACCTGGTTCTTCTTCCCGTAAGGGATAGAGTATTTTTTCCCCGAAGGTGTGTGTATCCTCCTTGCCCGCATGGGAATGCCCTTGCTCACAATCTGAAATGGAAGGGAACACAACCCAGCCTTCTGGCTAAAAGTGTGGGGTTTTAATACAAGTTACCAAGCATCATCCCGCTCCCCAAGCACCGCACTTGAGGAAGAATGGGGTGCTCTCTGCTCATACCTTGGGGAAAATTTTGCAGGGCTGTCATGCCAAGTCACTACAGTTTACTGAGAATACTTACAAGCTCATTCTCATAAAAATCAGGGGGAAATTATTTTTGGATAGAAGGGACATGAAAAATCCCAAGGTGCTGGACAGGGCAGGGGATGACAGTCAAATTACATTCTGGGACTGGGATATGTGTTGTCAAAGCTTGGGCTCCTCTGCAGGGATCCAGGGGCGAGGAGAACCCATCACTGCCAACAGCTGGATGTTCAGTGGTAGCCAGCACCTTGCAGAATCAAGGTTTTGTGGGAAAATACAAATCTGGACATGTCAGTGCAGAAACCAGACCTCTTTATTGCATCCTGCCTTAGTGCATCAGCTCTTTTGGGAGTCCATCTACTCCTGCCCTGTTTGCCCTCACCTCCAGGAGGGAGGAGAGCATGGAAGGGAGGTAAACACTGGTAGATGTTGTCTGAGTGTTTGGTGTCCCGGGGAAGCACCCACTGCCAGGAGCAGAGCCCAGCTGCCTGGGGCTGGGTGCTGCCTCCAGGCTGGGGGAGATCCTGCTGGCAGCTGTGCCATGGAGCAGTGGAGAGCCAGGCTGCAGGCACGCAGTGGAAGATATCTGCCTGGGAGAGGTCTTTCTGGGAGACATCTATCTGGGAGAGCTCTGTTTCCACCCTCACAAAAGCAGAGCTACCTCTGCA
This sequence comes from Cephalopterus ornatus, assembly GCA_013396775.1. NCBI lineage: Eukaryota > Metazoa > Chordata > Aves > Passeriformes > Cotingidae > Cephalopterus > Cephalopterus ornatus. The sequence goes on along the minus strand of VZRE01011291.1, from coordinate 209,237 downwards.
TGCTTGAGGAGCAGAAGAGAGCCTGTCCGTGGCCAGCTGAAGTCAAGAGTGTTTTAACCACAGAGACCCCACCACCACCAGGATCTGCCAGGGTACCTGTTCCTCCATCCCCACGGCTCGGAGGGCTTGGCGTCCTCGGTGAGACAGGGCCAAGTTAATGCTTCTGCCACGGGCAAAGCTGGCAAATCGAATGTCTGCGTGGGAAGAATAATTGGTTATTGAGGCACTGCCACCACAGCCTGGCCTGGGCAGCATCTCCCAAACCAAACCCCCTGCAGCAACAGCAGGAGGGGCAACGGGGAGTCCCCGTCCTCCCGCTCTGGCGGCAGAGAGGGCAAAGTGTCAAAAGGCACATTTAGATGTTGGGCTGAGCAGCTTCTGGGCCACCACCTCTAGCCGGGGAGAAGCAGCTGCAGCCAAGTGCTGCAAAGGGAATGCTGGATCCTGACAGCTCCCCACAGTGCCAGAGGGCTCATTATCATTAAGAGCCATTTCCCCTCTAAATGAGCGATGAATGCCTGGCAGGTTCTGCTGAGACCCCACAGATTGACGCTTTTTGGGACATTGGCCGGTCACCTTCTTCACTGCTGTTCGGATGGAAATGTCTGGGTACCAGCCAGTTCCTCCTCAGAATTGCCTCATTCAGCCTTCCCAGATTGCCTGGCCAGTGCATGGGGCAGAGCCTCCCGATGCATCTCAGGATAAGCACTGGGACAAAAGCTGGAGTACGGCAGTAAAATCCATCCAACTCCGAAGGCAATCAGAGGCTTTTTGAACCTGTGGAACTTCTAGCAGTCATGAGCCATGCAGCAGAACTTCGCGTCCTGATGTCTGTCAGAGCAGGAAGAGTTTCCAGAGATCACGTGTCAGGTGCAGCTTCTCCTTCCCTTCTCTGCACGCTTGAGTTTCACCTTCGTTCTCACCTGCTGCTTGGCTTGCCACCTCTGCCCAGGTTCTCTTTGTCTGCCAGATGACAGATACTGAAGGTGAACGATTTCTCTGCCTTTCAGCCAGCACCTTGGCTCTAAATCATGATTTCTCTGTTGTGGCACCCTGTGGACTTAGAGGCTCCCTGAGAGCACTCCATCTCTCCTTCTGATACAGCTCTGGACTATAACGCTTCATGAAGACACCAAGTTTGAAAGGTGAGGATTTGAATCAATATTTAAGACAAGAACATAAAAAGGGCATTGTTTCAGTAGCTGAAGGGTGGGTTCTCTCCACACGAGGCAACATGCTTCAAATAAATGCGCCACCCCCCCCAGGAGCTAAAAGGGAAGAGTGAAAAGAATATGCCAAGCTGCCACACTTTCAGATTTCATTTTTTTGCTGTGGTTTTAGTGAGTTCACACAGTAATGATCAGGCTGATCTTACCTTCTCTGGCTTCATAAACATCAACATGGAAACCTCGTCTAGCAAAGAAACAGGCATTTAACGCACCCACCTACAAGAGAAGGACCGGGAATGGTGGATGAAGTGTTCCACGGGTCACTACTGAGATGCATCAATGGAAAGCAGTGACCAGGGGGTGCATATACAGGTAAGCCTTTTGACCAAGAGCCTTAGAGGACTTTTTACTGAAGAGCAGTCCTCTGGCAGACCTGATGTGTCTGCAGAGTCTCCAAGACCAAAGCCACCCCTCAAAACTCTTCGTATAAAGTCATACCAAGCTCAGGCTTGTTTACACATAGTGACTGAGTGCAGCAGGGTTAATCTCTTCAGCCAGAGATAGCAGGAGCTGGTACAGGCAAGCTCCCAGCTCCTCTCTGGACTGTGTTTATTTTGCTCAACAGAATTTAGGGTGCTGCAGTGTTCCCTTTGGAACACAGTGGGGGAGAACAGCACAAATATGTCCTGTTTGTTATTTAAATCAATTTTTTCTTGTTTGATTTCCATCACTAATTGCTGTCGGAACTACAGACTCCTACGTCATCTCTCTTTTCCAGGAAGCTGATGTCCAAAAAGAGATGTTAGGTGCTGCAATGCTCCATGCTATCATAGGATCATAGACACACAGAATGGTTTGGGTTGGAAGGGACCCTACAGACCATCCCATTCCACCCCCCTGCCATGGGCAGGGACACCTTCCACTCAACCAGGTCCCCATCCAGCCTGGCCTTTAGAGTCAGATCACTCTGCAAGTAGCAGGGGATGAAAACCATTCCCAAACAAAAGTGGGCAGAGGAAGGCATTTCCTCTTAGCCTGTCATTTACTGAGTCTCAGTCCTTGCAAAACATTTCACATTGGTGACTTGGTTACAGCTAGAAACAGCCAAGGGGCAGGGGGATCCGGCAGCCCAAGCAAGGCCTGTTATTTAATGTACCTGGGCACCGTTGCTCCTCCACCACCCAAACCCTTTCCTCTGAGAAAAGGACAGGAGCCTCCCACAGCGGGAACAAAAGCAGCCCCTTTCCGACACCCCATCATCTCCCAGAGGAACGATTTTAAGACAAACATCCACCCACGCTCAAGCAGTGCTTTTACAGCCCCAGCTCCCTGACAAACACAGTCATGCAGCAGCTAAGGGGCATTTCCTACCAGACCACCTCCGACAACAGCAACTCTCTTCGCGCGTGGGTCACAGGGCTCCATCCCCAGGGCAGTCCTCGGGTCACAGGTGCTCCCTGCTGTGTCCTGTCCCGCTCCCTGTCCTGCCACGCCGCCCTCTCCAGTGGGGAGGGGAAGGGGAAGAACATGGGAGGCTGAGTCACGCCTGGGCTGCTCTCCCCTGCTTCATATTAAAGTTTAACTCCCAGCACGGTGTCAGAGAGTCAGCCTGGCTGAGCCTCAGGGGCAGAGATGGGAACTCGGCTTTAGTCAGTCAGGCTTTATCCAAAGGCCTCTTCCAGAAATTCTAAAGCAATTCCACAGTCTTCAAGGAACACACACAGAGCAGGAGGAGAACTTGCATCTGCCAGGCTTTTCCTAGTGCTTCACTGCAGGGACGGGTGGGACAATGCAGAGTAGCTTCTGGAGCCGCACAGGCTCTCTCCCGAGGCTGAGATGTGAGCCACCCTGCTTACCCGGGAGCCTCATCCTGTCTTTGAGGACATCTTTCATCCAAGGAAGCTGTATGTGACTCAAGCATTTTGGGGTGTGATGCTGGGCAGAGGGTCCATGCCTAATCTGCACAAGCTTTCCAGGACTTGAACTGTCCTGGAAACAGGCTGTGAGATGCCTCTGAAGGCACCATTTCACATGCCCATCCTTGGGAGGAAATGCTCTGCTAAGCCAGTGCTGCACACAGCAAGCTTTGCAAAGGAAGGAGCCAGTTACAGCCTACACACAGTAGTTAAACTGCAGACACCGAAAGCACATGCATTAGCTCACACTGACCACCGTTGTATTGCTAAACCTGCCATGCACAGCCCAAACCAGCAGATTTGGCTCATAGAATCCTTGGGGTAGGAAAATTCCTCTAAGATATTTGAGTCCAGCTGTTAACCCAGCACAGCCAAGCCCTCCACTAAGCCATGACCCTGAGTGCCACATCTTCACGACTTTTAGAGACCTGCAGGGATGGGGAAGGACTTAGCTGCTTCCCCGGGCAGCCTCTTCCAGTGCTTGACAAACCTTTCAGATAAGAATTTCTTCCTAATGTCCAGTGTCAACCTTCTGTGGTGCAGCTTGAGGCCATTTCCTCTTTCGGGTAGAGAGTGAGAAGTTGTAGAGTTATAAGAGTCTCAAAACAGCAAGATCAAATCCCTGCACAAGCACAGCACCGTTCCTCATGGCACACCCTGGTTCCCAGTCCAGCAAGGGCCATCAACTCAACACACAGGGTTGACAGGAGCCACAAGCGGACCCAGGCCCGAGCTTAAATGGGAATGCTGGCCTTGGGGAGAGCAGGGGTCCCAGGTGGGCTGGCTGGGGTTGTTGAAGGCTGTTGGTGCCCATGGGCCCTGCCACTGCATCCAACTGAGTCACCACTAAAGACCCTCCAGTGGGTTTCTCTGATCTCCACAGCAGTGAATTGATCCACGCTGTCTGATCGACTCACACACGCCCGGCACAGACAACAGAGCAGGGAGGGCAAAGGGCAAGGTAGGTTTTTACATAGTAAATAAGTTATTCATTAATTGTTTTTGGAGCACAGACAGCACACCACTAGCTTCCCGCAGTGGCAGTTACTATCTTTTCTTCATTCCCAATGAAATTTAGGTCCCTGGGTTGTCTTAATCAGACTCATTCACAAACTGCACGAGGCAAACCCAATGTACAGATGTTCTCTGCTTTAAAAACAGGAGAAGGTGGGAAGACATTGATAAAGTGCTATGAAACCGTTGTTCATCTTTCCGTATTAAGGACAAGCAAGCTGCTGAGAGCATGAAGAAGTGTTGCCCGATAAAAACTTTGAGCCTTTTAATGAGCTGTAAATGAAAACAAAAAGAACAGGATACCATGGGCATGGATTAAAGCCTGCCCTCTGAAAACTAGTGGGAAAAGTAAAGGAGGGAAAAGTGTTTGATTTATGTTGCTGAAGAAAAAGACATACCAATACTCAAGGCAGAACATCAGGATTTTATTATTTTTAGAAAGGCTGTGGTCCACTTGCTGAGGATCCCATACTGTCAGTGTGAGGGCCACCTGCAACAAGAAAAATGGGTTTACTGTTTTTAGTAATAGCCAGCAGTGCTGCTGCTGCAAGAAGATGTTTGATCTCACAACTCGTGGTGGAAGGCAGCTGAAGAAGAGGAAGAAGACATTTTAAAGGCCATGACAAGACCTTTGTCGATTCCTGCAAACAGCGAATTGCACTGATTCTGAAAGGAGCCAGGAGTTCTTTACTGGTTCAGATTACAAACCCATGTAAAAGGGAAATAGGTAGAAATGTTTATCCCTTATAATCCCATTAGGGAAATAATCTTTTCAGGAATTCAAATCCTCTGCTAAAGAAGGCCGTGCAGATACCTCTGCCAGCCGGTCACAGGGGCCCAGGGCTGCAGCTGCCTCCATCCTGGCCTTCTGTTCACTAAGGCTCTGAAAGAGCCACAGCACGGAAATAAAAACTGTGTTCTCACCGATGCAGCAGTGTGTCCCCGTGCCACCCGCTCTGCTCTAGCAAAGTGCGCTTCTTTACCAGCCTTGGCACATAAGAACTTTCTAGCACCTAGGAAGCCAACCAGGACAAGGTCGGAGGAAGGTAACAAAGCAAGTGAGAACCAGCTGCAGGCACAGGCTTATGGCAAAGGTTCAGCTTTATTTCTGATACTCCTCTCCTTTTGTACCATTTTTTCTCAGCTGGTGGTTTTTTTTTTTCCCCAAGAATTTCCACTTAGCAAATGTCTCAGCAGTGTTTTAAGAACATAAATCCTGCGGGGAGCCTGAGCCTGAATGTAAAACACACGGCCCCTTGTTTAGCAGGTTGTGAACCTGCTGGGTTCACAGGGAGACCCAGAACCCAGGTAAGAGCCCCTGCAGAGCAGAGCCACACAGCATGGCAGGGCAGGGGCTCTGTGAGGCAGGGACACAGCTTGGTATCACCTGTTGATCTTGTCTGATCCTCACGTTTATTCCACCATCTGCCTTGATACCCCACCCGTGCAGCAAGAATGGGCTGGAGGGGTATGTCACAGCTGCCTGCTTACGTACCTAGGCCAGGTAGAGAGCAAGCTGCCTATGTCCAGGTCCAGTGATGCGCCGTGGATGGGGATGGGAAGCCCCTGGGAGGCACTGGGAGCACCCCTGTGGGAGGGTAGTGGTGGTGGTGGTGCACCACGGGTGGCCTGGGACGATCTGCTTTCACGGCCAGGGGAGCAGCAAGCTGCAGGTCCTTGTTGGAGAGAGACAAAGGGTGGGTGGAGAAACCTGTGCCCCCACGGGAAGGGTCTCTGGCTGAGGGGCTGTGGTCCCACTCAACCACCAGTACAGAAGGTGCAACAAACACTTGGTGACTTCAGATTTCCCCTGATACTCGGAGGCGCTCAGATCCCACTCCCTCCAATTTATTCCACCGGTCAATGTCAGGGAAATGCAGAGTGACGGGATGGCCTGGAGAGGGAGGTAGGGATCAGGGATCTTTCTTTCAGCACAAGGAGAAGTTAGCCTGAAAGTCATGGGGTAGGAAAAGTACAGAGGAAGGTTTTGCAACACTAGCACATTCCCTCCTCCAAAATATCAACTTTCCTTTCTTCTTAGATAAAAAATGCCATGGAGGAGAGACTGGACATTTTTCCAAAGCACTTAAGGATGTTAAGGAGCTCTATGACCTTGTTAAAAGTAGTTTAGGAATTGGGCATCTAAGGATATGTTCAAATTTACCTACCCCTCATCAGGCACTGGACACATTTTTAAAAAATCTCTATAGGGCTCTACACACTAAAATATATCTAAGAATCTGTCCTTTCAGTCCTGAGTAGCAACTGATTTTCAGTGAGACAGGAACTAGAGCAGAGGGGCCCCAGGTACCATCACAAAATCTGCGCTTTATCTCTACTCCATTTGATACTGCCAGGTTGGAGTTTACTAATAAAATAATTTGTAACATAAATATTCATAGAATGACAGAATGGTTTGGGTTGGAAGGGACATTCAAGACCCTCTCATTCCAAGCCCCGTCCAAGCGTCCTCCACATTTTCCACTATCCCAGGTTGCTCCAAGCCCCATCCAACCTGGCCTTGGACACTTTCAGGGATGGGGCAGCCACAGCTTCTCTGTGCCAGGGCCTCATCACCCTACAGGGAAGAATTCCTTCCCGCTCTTTGATCTAAACCTATTCTCTTTCAGTTTAAAGCCATTCCCCATTGTTCTGTTACTGCCTGCCCTTGCCAAAGGCCCCTCTCCAGCTTTTCCCCTGCTGTTTCCAGCTGGGGACCTGCAGCAGTAGATACTCAGTGTAGGTGTCTTGTGTTAGTGGTTCAACCCTACAGCCCAGATCGTTTTCAGAGCTGGACTGAATCCCAGTGTGAGCAAGGATGCCCCTCAGGCCCCGGTGTTGTTACCTGCTGCCTGTGCTGGGGCAGGGCAGAGCTGGCTCCTGCGGGCTGCGTGAACGCCGCCGGCGGCAGAGCCTTCAGCATCATGTTCTGCATCACGATCTGGTGCATCTGAGCGTTCTGCATCAGCATCATCTCTACCATATCTGGGAAGAGGTCACCCCCCCAAGGAAGAAAATAAGAGCTTTACCAACAACTGACAAGCAGGAGAGGCACGACAGCAGGGAGTGCCCTCCAGCATACAGACGGGTCACTGCCACCAAGGGAAAACAGCTGAAAGGGGCACATGAAGAGTATCAGCACTGTTTGCCCAGACAAAATCAATGCCTGAGAATGAGACTGTTCATGCTAGCTTTCCTATTTCTCCTCCCTTCTACAGGAAAGCTGCTGCTGAGCATCTTCTGCCTGTTCATTTCCCTGCAAGCCCACAGCTCTGGTTACGCTGAGAGGCTGGACAAGGGCTGAGGCTGTAGCTCTCCCTCACTCCAGGATGGACAGGCTCCTGACTGTGCTCTCCATTGCTTTGGCCCCAGACCATTGCTTTCCATGTGAGAGGTTTCCTCAAATTTACATGACATTGCAGTGCCACCTTGAGAGTCCACTGACTCACACACTCATAAAGGATGGAAAGGACTTTAAAATCATCTAGTCCAACCTTCAAACTGTCACTGAATGCACATCAGATCTCCTTACCACGATCTCTGGGATCACAAAGGGCCTGTGCAGTGTAAATAATTCACCTGGGGGGAGGTGAAGAGGAAGAGGTGAGAAAAAAAAGTAGGGGAAAAAAAAATCAAGGCAACACTCCTTTTCCTTTTTACTGGTCATACAAAAAGTATTTCACATGTGGCAGCTCCAGAAGAGTCATGCCTGAATTGAGACTATTTTATTTGTAAAAATAAACTCTTATTCAAAAATCCAGGCACTTAGATGAAGAATGAGCTGAGAAATACTGTAGTTTCATGACTGAAGATTTCTGTGTGGGTTGAAGAAAACTTTGGCTGAGGGCTGAGCCAGGGAAGCCATCCCAGGTTTTAGTTCATGTGTTATTTCACAGTAGCATCCACCTATGTTTAGAAACAAACTCTTTTATTGGCATTGCACTATATTTAGAACAGCACTTTCCATTATTCTGTGTTGTTACCAAACACGGGGCATAATAAAAGCCTGAGGAGATTGAACAGCAGCTTAAGAGGGGACAGAAGAATAAAACCAGATTTTAGAAGTCTGTTTGTTAATTTTGGAATCACCTGTGCACATGTGTTTGACCTTGTTAATATTGTTCAGTGCCATGAGCTGAGCCGTTTTGCCTTCCCAAGCTCCCCGTGAGTTTGCAGTCCTTCTTTCTTTAGTTTTGGTGATATGAGTTTGTCTGAAAGCCTCTTGGAACTGGCACCCACCCCAGTTACAGAGTGCAATTCCCACAGCTCCATCATGAAACAGCCCATCACTAACCAGCTTGGACGCTGCCCCGTGCCCCCTTCCACTTGCCCTGGCACTTCCCCTGCCCTCCCCGGGCCTGCTGATGGGAGCTGGCAGCTACATGGAGAGTACCTCACCTTCCTTAATGCTGCCAGAGCGGGGGGCTGCAAAGGGCTGGGCAGGGGGGATCTGCGTGATCAGAGGGGATGGCTGAGGTAGCTGCTGGATGATGGTGGCAGGCTGAGGTGGCATCTGGAAAAAGGAAGGGAAATGGAGGAGTTCGGGTTGGTTTTTGCCAGCTCGCTCATCTTCAGGAAGGGCTGTCGTCTGCCTGGACTTCAGGAAAACTTTGGGCATTGTCTCCCTTGAGATCCTCGTGGGGAAGCTGTTGAGGCTGTGGGCTGCACGAGCAGACAGTGATGTGCATTAGAAACTGGCTGAATGGCCAGGCCTGGGCAATCCTGCCACTGCTTTTGCCATCTCGTCCCTAGGGTAAACCAAGCACTTTGTTAATTTTGGGCCTTATTTGTAAGGTGATTTCCCTCAGGTTCTGCTGAGGGCAGCAAGGGGCCCACACAAGAGCAAGAGGTGTATCTTCCCTTTTGGTGGGATGAGCAATGCCATACAGCTCCCAAATGGTTGTTGCCTCAGACTGGCACAGTGCTAGTGGTGTTTCCTAGGAGACAATCCTTACCGTCTGCTGGATAATCCTTGGTGACTCCACTTGGGGAGCTGGAAAAGGGATCTGGTAGACTTGTGGGAGGACGGTTCTGTGATAGTGTCCTCCAGCTGGTGCAGGTGGCTGTGAAAGCTCTTCCAGAAGGTGCTGCTCCTGGAAAATCAAGTCTCCTCTTAAAGAAAACCTGGTCACAGAAAGGCAGACAGTCTTGTTATGCTCTCTGGACTAAATGGGATTACCCCCTGGGAACCTGCAGCAGGGCACAGCCAGTGCCTGTGTAAGCATAAGGGAAGTTTTCCTTCCCACATATCTTGAAGCACAAGCAAAAAAGAATGGGAAAATTAAAAGTGCAGAATGAGACGCCCAAAGTCTGGGAAAACATTTCATTAATGGTTGGTACCCCCCACAAATTAGGAATAAGTAACAGTTACCATTGTCCCTACTTTGGCAGCATTAAAAAATCCATTCTTTGTGTTTTGGCACTACCCCAGAAAGCTTATGATACAGCAGTTCAGGACAAAAAGAATCGAGCCACCAACTAGCTGAAGCAGGTGCAAGCTTCCCTAGCTGTAGTGAAGGAAGCCAAAGTGCTCCCCAGGCCCCCTCCCTGATTAGCTGTCCCAGCCTCTATATTCCGAAGCAGCAAAGCACTGATAGTGCCCAGCCCAAGAACCAAAGGACAGGAAAACACTGAATCCACATCAGCAGTGAATGTGCAGGTAAATGGGCCCTTTCTGTTGCTTCTGGACACAGACGGGGCTCTTACCCTAAGCTCCTGCAGCAGATCTTTCCTTCGCCTTAGGGCACTTTGGAGTATGTCCTCAGGTCTGTTCCCTGAAGGAGGAAAAGTCCATTATCTTCTCAAAGGATCACAAATACAGAGCTATTACAGCACCTATATTATGAGATTAATTTAGAAAATGCATTATAAGAGAGCTTGACTTCTTCCACAAAAGCTTTTGGCTACTTTTCCTGTGAAATACATGTATGGATAATGACTTTGTGACACGTGCAGTCACAGCTGTTCTGCAGCTCTACAAAGACAACACACCTTCTCTGAAATGAAACTCTTTAGATGGCTCTCCAAAGCCTCCTTTTAACCTCCTGGCTTAGGAACTCATTTCAGCCTGAAAGTTTCTAGATGTGCTCTGTATATGCAGAGGATGACTGACTGTTGTGACACATCAAAACAAACTCAGTTTTGAATGTCAACTTTTCTTTTTCTGTTTTCGTTCTGAATGAACTTCCTTTTCAGCTCTCCCTACATGTGGTGGATTTTGAACTTCCTTGAAATGAAAATAAGGAAGAATGTTTTCAGATATACTGGAGACATGCCTGGCATCTCCTCTGGAAAACATCACTTCAGATTTTGAAACTGTAAGTTGTTATAGGGATTTTGAATTTTTGGCCACAGTGTTGGAAGTTTCCAACTATTTGTCCATCAGCTCAATGAATGGGAGCCCAGGTTACAATCTAGAAATGTCACTGAGCTTCTACTGGTAGCCTTACTCTGTGGGTAATAAAATTAAAAACAGTGCATGTGCACTGGGATGGGATGCTCAGCTGAGGAACTCCTCCCTGAGAACATCACTAAGCCCCTTCTAAATTATGTCCATAATTAGAACAAATGCTTCTCTTACTTGCAGCTGGGAGAGATGACTCCATCTTCTCCAGGTTCTCCTGTTCATTTTGTAGTCTCTGTTGGTAGAACCATAACAAGAACTGGTTATGAGTAAGGCAGCAAAGCTCACAGGAATTTCCAGCCCTACCTTATGACACAGGAAGTGGAAGTGGAGATAAATGGTGGTCCTCACTACAAATCTAGTTACAGTAACAGAAAAGTCATGCTTCCAACTGTCCAGGCTGTTCCAGACCTGAAAAATGATAGCATGGTGAATCAGGTCATTTATATATAATTTATTTTGTAGGGAAGAGAGCTGGATTGTATGAAGAACTTGATAATGTCTAGTTTGAGGTATTTGACACAGTAATAGGCCTAAATGGCTCTGATCAGCTCTACCTGGGGCTTTCATCCACACCTGCCACTCATGTGCACCTTTAATCTCAGCTCTAGGCCTTTGGTTCATACCTGAACTATACTGGATGAGCGTTAGTCCGCAGTGCAACCCCAGCCACGCTGTGACTGGCCACGGATTCTTTTAACCTTGATCCCAACCTTCAGCCACTTCCAAAGCTGGCAATGGACCTGCCTCATCACCACGAGCTTGCCTGATAGATCCGGGCTCTTGGCTGAACCTGGACACCATCTCTGGCTCTGCCCCCAGCTGGGCCCAGAGGCCAGGGGCCAGATAGGCCCCTGCTGATGTGTTATTATGCTCAACTCCCTGCTCCTCAGAGAGCAGCTGGCCCTCGTTGCTCCCTGGTGCTCAGAAATTAGAGACCTTTCACTCGCACACAGGCTCTCTCCTTGGTTCTGTAGGGCTGCACACTGGTGAAAGCTTTGTCCTCCAATGGCTGCTGCATCTAAGAAAAAAGGCTCAGCTGTGGAGACAGGTTGGATACCACTTCCAGCGTCCACGCCTCCAGACAAATTGCTTTTCCTCCCACATCAGCTCAGGTGATCAGAGCACGGTGCTAATAACACCAAGGTTGTGGGATTGACCCCTGTACAGGCCATTCACCTCAGAGCTGGACTCAATGACCCTTGTGGGTCCCTTCCAACTCAGAATACTCTGCTCTCAGATGACACCCTAAGTGGCTTCTGGAGGATATTGAAGCAGAAGATCCACAGCAGTGGATGCCAGATGTGCTGAGGGTGGAGGAACAGAGCAGGGAGGAGAACACAGAGCGCAGAATCACAACAAAGGGCAGTTGGGCATTTCTGTGCAGCATCTCATATGCTTCTAGCCCATGCTGCACCAGGTGACATATCTTATGTGAGAGCAGACATGAAATTGCCTTAACCCAAGGTCCTCTTCATCCAAAATTTACTCCTAAACTTTGCCTGTCACAACTCAAGCTGTTTTTGAGCTAACTGATGACATCTCCCATAAGACCAAAGTCTATTTAATTTAGTGTAGGTCCATGTAAACTTGCACAGTGTTATTTAAGAAAGTGACAGTAGCTGTAGCACCGCTGCACACTGATCTGCCTCTGCTTGCATGCAGGAAGACATTCTCAATTGGCTACAGACCCCCACTGCACCTCAGTAGAGGTATAATATTTTAAAATATAATGTTAATGCTTAAACAGGCAGGAGCAAAAAGCAGAGCAAAGGGGACCACTGCAGAATTATTCTCTTACCTTTTCTAGGAGTTTGAGTTTCAGTCGTGTCAGGTGATCCACCACTGAAGGATCTGCCATCGTAGTAGTCTCCTGGAAGAGCAGGCAGGCAAAACCAGGTTAAAAAGCTAAACAAAGGCAGACAGGTTTTCAGTGGTCATTCCTTCCCCTCCGTGATCTTCATAGGAGAATAATTCCATTATAAAAAAACCAGTAATACGAGATTGGGAGAAATCAAGAGAAGAAGATAAAAGCTTCAGTTTCACTCCAAGGCAAGAACGAGCGCAGGTGTTCACCACAATGTCACGGACACAGCTATCCCTGCCATTTCCCTCAATACATTTTTCTGCTGCAGGTTGTGATGCCTCCCTCACAGGAGGGAAACCCAGGCTGAATACTTATTTGTCTGTTAGTGGTTGCTAGCCTTCCCCTGGCCGTGTTACTAAGCCTTGGCCTCCTGTATTGTTAGAGCCCTTTAAGTAGCTCAGAGTTTTGTGCCTGTAACCTGGTTGCTAAGTTTGTAGTGTCAGTACATAACATAAACAATTTGATCTCCAGGTGTAGAAGCTTTCCCAGCACATTAATGGACAAGAAAAAAAAGAGATAAAAGCCGGTGGTTCTTTAACAGAAGCCTAATGCAAGGGGTCAGGTTATGATTTTGCTGATTGATACCTGTTTATCCCACTGTAAGGGGTCTGCACACTTTTGTCATAACCCTTCACATGAGTTTTCATCTCCACATAGTAACTACAAACTCAGAAAACGAGGGAGCATAGCTGGAACTCCTCCCTGGACAAGTTCAACAGTAATGAGGCTCTGGTGTAACATCCTTTTGCTCACCATCCCCCAAGCAACCCGTAGAGTGGCTCTCCCCTACCAGCATAAAACAGGGTACCATTTATCAGTGACATCCATAAAATGGACATCGAGGTGTAAGAAACCAAGTGACAGACACTCCTTCTCAGTATCATATTTTAAGCCCAGTCCTGCCCCTAGGAGAGCAAAGTGACAACCCCTTTCTCACTGCAAAACTGCAGCCGAACCCCTGATGGCAGCTGGGGCAGCTGAGAGATGGTCCTAAGCTGTGTGGGAGCAGTACAGACCACCTCCTCCAGCTGTGACCCCCAAAGCACGTGTGCCGTGTGTCCTTGAAGAATACACAGGCAAGGAGTCCCTGGAGGGGTCAGAGAAACTTCAGTATTAGGCAATAAAACCCTTTTTGATTGCTGGAGGATATTGAGCTGATGTTTTACCATCAGCTGGTGTGATACAGTGCCCCCTAAAAGTTAAATTGCAGTGTGGATAGAGGGTTACAGGAAAGGCTGAAAAAAAGACCCAGGTAAAAGTGCTCCATTAAAAACACAGCACCGGTGTTAAGAAACTGAGTGGACTAAAGGGGAACGGAAAGAGAGAGAAACAACTTCTTCATGTGACAGGTAGCCCAGAGGAAATCAGACACAGGATGTTGCTGAAAGGGATCTATGGCAACACCGAGTCCCAAACAAGGGATCATACTTGAGCAGGAAGGTGCACAGGAGCAAAACCCGACAAATTCAATTCTACCAGGGAGCAACAGCAGGGCCGCACGCACCTCACAGATGATTATTCTGCTCTATTTAGCAGTGCTGAAGTCAGAGTTTGGACACTGCGCCTAATTTTAGACATGGTGGCTTTAGAGGGAAAGGAAGTCCAGAAAAAAACTTTTAAAACGGTGCATTTACAAAATGTAAGTTCTGAGGAAGACTTGTAAGAACTGGCTTTATTTAATTAGTAAGTAGATAGTGAGAACAGGAGAGGCCAGCAATCTTTAAATAAATTAGAGGATAAAATCAAAACCAAGATGTATGGGGGTTCTGTTTGGAAAAGGCTGGGCATTAATAAGAAAGAAGAAAACCTGATAAAAACATGAAAAAAAAAATCTTAATTAACCAGCAAGAAAACTGATGGAGCAGCTATAAAGAAAAAAAAATTCACAGAAGTTGTTTACAAACAATATGAAACAATGAAAAACAAATGCGTTGAATATTGTAGGACTATTAGATACTCCTCAGATACAAGAATGTACAGATAACCTGGGGAGGTCCATAGCAGCATTACATTTCTCTGATGTCTTTTATTGATTTTGATCCTTTTTACCCTTAATTTTGGTTACTAGGAGTTCTAAAAGGCAGTATTAAAAGAACCAAACAAACTGACACACCTGGAGATGTCCAGAGACAATAAACTTCCATGCTTTGGTTCCCTCGAGAGGAGACTCCACCATTTCAGTCTTAGAAGACTGTTTTAATCTGTTAAAAGAGTTAAAAGAATAAAAAGCCCCACACAAATCACCAGAAGGACATGTAATTTCCTTCCAATCGTCTCCTTCTGCCAATTGCAAATTAACAGTTGAGTCAACTGAATTAGATTAGCACTAGAAATCCTGACATTTCAGCAAGCAGACAGAGACATAAGAAAATATAATGCATCAGCTGTTTATTTAAAAAAATAAAATTGTCAGTAAACCAAAACCTATCAAGCCCAAAAAACTTGATGATGGTGGAGCACCTCTTCTGTGAGGAAAATCTGAGAAAATTGGGATTTTTCAGCCTGGAGAGGGCTTTGGGGTGTCCTAATTGCGGCCTCCCAGTGCCTGAAGGGAGCTGACAAGAAAGACGGAGAGAGACTATTTACAAGGGCTTGGAGTGACAGAACAAGGGGGAATGAAGGCAAACTAAAAGACAGTACGTTTAGATTAGATATTAGGAAAAAGTTCTTCCCTGTGAGGGTGGGGAGGCCCTGGCACAGGTTGCCCAGAGAAGCTGTGGCTGCCCCATTCCTGGAAGTGTCCAAGGTCAGGTTGGATGGGGCTCTGAGCAACCTGGGACAGTGGGAGGTGTCCCTGCCCATGGCAGGGAGTTGGAACAAGTTGATCTCTAAGGTCCCTTCCAATCCATGCCATCCTATGATTCCATGAAACATGAAGTATTCATTTTTAGCGGGAGCAAGAAGTCAAAGCAGCAATTTATTTTAAATCAATCATTTTTAAGTGACATCTGATGTAGCAAATCTGCCATTATAAATGGCATGATACTTTTTCTTTTAAGAAACTTCTTAGTTCTAAGCTCAAATTTCCTTTCACTTCTCAGTGTTGTGGTTTAAAAACATCTATAAATTAAGCTCCAAGCAGCTGCTTCCCTTCCCTCCACCTTCTCTGGTGAGAAGGGGACAAAAAAGTGGACGAAGCTCAACATATACTGTCCCCCAGGAACCTCTGCAGCGGGTTAAAACTTAATCTTCACTTGTCTCTGGATGAAGATGAGCTTTTTGATATCTAGAGAAAGCCTGGCCGTCCCTGCCTTGCTCAGCTTTCTCTCTGGAGCACGCTGCTCTGGTCTTTTGGTTGTCTGTGATGTGGGAGACCAGGAAATTGCTACAAAACGGTTTATTATGAGAACAAGAACATGTCCACGTTTCTTCCCACATACTTCTCGCATGGTGGTTGGCACAGGCTGGATAGCAACAGTGCACAGGAGCAGGTAGGTCCAGTCCATGACCTGGGCAATGTAATGTCTGAATTTGGGGCAAAAGTCCACACTTCCATGACCCTTCAGAAGAACCCAACTTAAGGGCTAAATGCATAGAAAAGACCAGGGATAGAAAAGGGGGTGTTAGTTCATAAAGATGCACGGATGCCAGTGTTTCTTAGGAAGAAAAACCCGGTGTATTGCAGGTTACCTCTGAGCTGAGCCAAGCAACAATTTTAATTAAAGCCTGTATTTTCCAGCGTGATGTAATGTCTTCAAAAGACAAAGAAGCCACTGTTTTTGTAGGTGATTCTAAGGTTAATAATACTCAATATTAAGAAAAGAGCATCTCATTTCTCCCTTGTCATCCCATAATTACCTCCAGAGGTCACTCTCACTGCATCTGTGCCCCTGGGTGCAGGAACTCTGCACTTCCTTACAGCTCAAGAAAAATAAAGCAGTGAGACCTTGTAAAACTGGGACACACATATAAGAGGTGGTCTAGGCCTTCAGTAAAGGGCAACATTTCCACACACAGGTTTATAATTGAGCTGGATGGTGACACTGGGGTTTAAAGATGTAACACGAACTAATAGTTTTTGCAGCAGAATGTACTACAGAAAATGAATAATCGCGTAACGCAGACCTATCGGCTGTGACGGAGATCTGTGACTGGTGGGGCACAGGCGTAGCCTGAAACTTTTATTGCGTAGTTTACCGGTGCCTTTGTGCCATTCTTCCGAAACGCCCGACAGATGGGAATTTTAACGAGCGTTTCTCTCTGTGAACTGGACTGACGAGGAGACGCGGCATCAGACAAAACCAGCCCGAGCTATTTCAGAAGCCATGGAGCCCTTCCAGAAGGCGTGATGTTCGTGCCAAGGCAGAAGAGGAGGAGGAGGAGGAAGAGAAGATGAAGATGGGGGTCTTTCTGAGACCCCCGACTCAAATTCGGGAGGCGCGGCGAGGGCGGTACTGTGGGAGGCGCGGTTTCGGGAGCGGGTGTAACAGCATTAGGTAAACGCTTTGAACTGTTAATTAGGTAACACGATAAAAGCAAGAGACTTCCGTAGCCCAGGCACGCACGCTTCGGGAAATACCCCTGCGCATCACGGCCGCCGTAGTAGAAAGTGCTTTTCACTTTCTGACGCTCAGAAGGAGCCCTATAAGGTTGTTTTCTGGCATCACAGACGGAAGAGCGCGTCTCCCACAGGCGCCCCTCAGAGGCTCCGGCGGCGGCCCCCGGGCGGGAACAGGGAGCGGGAAAGGGCGGGAGCCCCGCCCCCGCGCGCCATTGGCTGCCTCCCGCCGTGGGCGGGGCCGTGGCTGGCGGCCCGTTTGAAACGGCGCGGGCGGCTCCCATTGGCGGCCGCCGCGGGAGGNGGTGCTGGCGCGGCCCTGGGGCGGCCATGACCGCGGCCCCTCAGCCCCCGCCGCGGTGAGGGCGCGGGGGGCGCGGCACCGGCCTCCGCATGGAAGCGGCGGCGGAGGAGGAGCCGCGGCGGCGCAAGCCGGAGGCCGGCAGGGCCAAGGTGAGGGGGACGGGTGCCGGCTGGGCGGGGGGCCGCGGCATCGCCTCTAGCCCGCCCGGGGTCTCTGCGTGGCGGGGTCTCGGCAGCGGCAGGGCCGAGCGGCTGTGAGTCAGGGAGGACTCACCTGGGCAGCGCGGCTCCGCGGGGAAAAGCGTGCCCGGGGGGCTCCCACCTTGGGCGCTCGGGCGTGGGAAGGCCGCCCCCGGTGAGCCCGGAGCAGCTGAGGGCGGTGCGTGTGCCTTCCCCCGGCGTCCCGCTTTGCTTCGGTTTGGTGTTAGTTTTTAATTACCCACCCTCCCGTTCTTACCTGGGGTTCGGGTGTTTGGGGGAGTACTGCGCTTCCGGGAGAGGGTCCCAAAGAACGAGGCGTTGTGTGTTTTAGTATTTATGATTGCAGTTGCAGCTTTCTCGGGAGGGGCAGGACTGAGCTCTGCTCTGTGGGGACCGGGGATAGGACGCTAGGGAAAGGCCTGAGGTTGTGTCAGGGCAGGGTCAGGTTGGATCTCAGGGAAAGGTTCTTCCCCCAGAGGGTGGTTGGGCACTGACCAGGCTCCCCAGGGCAGTGGGCACAGCCCCAAGGCTGCCAGAGCTCCAGGAGGGTTTGGATGATCCTCTGGGGCACGGGGTGTGACTCTTGGGGATGGTCCTGTGCAGGGCTGAGGCTTGGACTGGGTGATCCTTGTGGGTCCCTTCCAACTCAGCTGATGTATAAAGATAACGTTGTCTTAGTAATTATTGTCTGCAGCCATGTGATTAACTCTTGGTGTGTGTTAATCCCCTTAGTTAAAAAAAAAAATCTGCTTTGTTTTGGTAACAACATTCAAGAAGCTGGTTAGAAATGCCTGGTTGCTTTTCTTCTAATTCAGCATTTCTGCTGGATTTTGAGCTGCTTCTGTCATATTTCCCTCCTGGCTGTCTCTTGCCGAGTCTGTGGCTACAGCCATGGGTTGAAAAGTTACCTTAGTGTGGCAAGACCAGTGTTAACATTTCTGTTAACATAAGTTAGCTCTCTGTTCAGGATCTGCTGGTAGTTAGAAAAATGTGATAGGCTTGGCTTGAATAAGTTACTGGTTCCCACCTGTTGCACAGCTGTTGTTTGCCATTGACAAAAAAAAGCACAGACTTGCATTATGTTTCAGGTTATGTGTGCAGAGCCAGTGTTGCGTTTACTATGTTTTTTGCACTATGTGTTAAATCTCTCTCATCTTCCCATTTAAAAAAAAAGAAAAAAAAAAGGCATTATTGGCAGCCCCATCAACGTTGCTACTGCGTGGTATCGCATACCTGGTATGCTGAGAGGAGGGGAAAGGGTTTAGAAAGGCAGGGAGAGATGTAGTGCTTCCTCTGCTTATTGAAATGTCACAGAGAGCTTGGCCCTTGGCTGCCAGGCTGCGGGCACCAGGAAGTTTTCAAAAAAACACGGGGATGGATGAATGAAAGGAAGCAATATCCTTTGGGGCTTAGTGAACATAAAGGTAGCGTGTTAGGGTTTGTGAGGCAAGCCCGTGAGGTGCGCTTTCCTCACTGTGCTCACACCCGACATCTGCCACATGTGGCTGTGTGCTTGCCCTGCTGTTGTATCTTTACTTACTTACATACCTGAAGTTGTAGAGCTGACTTATGGAACAGAGGCATATTGGGCTAATTACTGGAATAAATGCCCCTCAGTGTAGCCCTTGGTGTGTTCTTAATCCCACAGTAGGATGTGGCCACGCTGCTGGAGAAGGTGGGCTGCAGGACTGTAACTTCCTTCAGAAACTGCCTTTGGATAGCTCATGTTTAAAGGCCCTTGTGTAAGAGAGCTGTAAGGAAACGTTTCTCCTTTTTTGTTCTCTTGTTTTTCTTTTTTTCCTCTTTTCTTTGTGCTGTCCTCCTCTTGAATGCAAGTGCGGTTTTGAAGGGGAGGCAGGGCCGTGAACAGGTACAGGTTTTCCTTCCTGTGGTGCAGCCTAGAGCAGCTTAAGGTGATCCCATCTGCAGTCTGACACAGGAGTGTTCGGTGTTCATCAGCTCAGCCCCTTGAATCGTCTCTCCTCATCACTGCACAGGTGACAGGGGGACAGCAGGGGACAGGAGTGAGGCTGGTTGTGTAGCAACCTGTGCAGTGATGGTAACTGCAGTTCTGATGCTGCTTCAGTGGGAAGATGTGAACTGCTGTGGGGCTTTTTGCTTGCCCCCCGCCCCTTCCAAAAATATGTTTTATTGTTGGCATACTTAGATTTTAGTCTGCTGAGCAATGACTTGGGAAAGAAATATAATGTAAATGTTTTATTTTTCAGACCAGTACTTTCATTATTCTTTGTCATATAGGAATAAAAATTCCATTATTGAGGTGCGTTTTAGTTATCACACAACAATAACAATACCAACTTTTTTAGTTGGAAATTGTAATGATTGGGCAGCTAAGTTGTGACTGTATCAGGTACTTTGGATTCCTGTTTTTAATAAATACAATAATAAATAATGAGTGCAATACTGACAGCCAAGGTGTAATAACTGAGAAACAGAACAAACCCCAAGTATTCAGTGCTTCTTTTTTCTCCTTGTTTTTTATTACCTCACATTAGCTAGTCATGCCAGCCACCTGTGTCTCTAGTTACAGAGCTCTATGTGCCATACCCCAGGTGTGAGTAGTTTTTGCTCTTCCTGCATTTTACATATTAGGAAACGAAATAGGAGTTCAGGTTTTCCAGGAAGTTGTCCTGCCTCATCAGTTTGAGGAAGCTCTAGAAAATGTTTCTGGGTTTTGTCCGAGAGCACTTGTTGCTTGTGTTTGCTGTATCCAGGAGGTTTATTTGGACAACCTGTTTCTGTTTGGTTGTGATGTGGTTTTCTGTTCAGTTCCATTTTCTGTGGGTGTTGGTACTAATTTCTGAAGCACATAAAGCAGCAGGTCAACTTCTAACTGACTGTTCCTGGTGAAATGAAGTTGCAGAGTGTTGGTACCCACAGGAAGGTGGTGTTCTGCCATGGAGAGCTGCTTTGGATGCTGTGGGGTTCCTGTGGAATGCTGCACCTTGGCTAGAAGTGAAGCTTTTGCCTTTGCACTTTTCTAGAAAGCAAAGGGAGGGTTAGACCCTTCAGGAGGGGCACAGTGGGATCTCCCTGCGATGGGGGAGAGGCAGTTATGTCACGCTTATTCCATAAGTCTGGTGCATGTTTGATTCCAACCACTCCACCAAGTCCAGCAGTTCCATAGAATTTTGGCATAGCTGGATATTTTTGCATGATATGTATTATGATTTAGTATGTTTAATGCACGTGAATGGGACAAAATATATTTTGTTTCCTTTCACTGTGCATTTAAAAATTCATGGTTGTGTATTCAGTCATGCCGAGTCTCGGTATTTTAATGTCAGATACTCTGTGTCCCTTCATGAAATCATTAACTGCTCTCCGTGGTGCCCACTCTCTCTGTCCTTCCTTTCTCATCTTTTCTGGTTGTTTTTCTCCTGTTTTCCCTTTTTCCCTGCTTCAGCAGTTTCCTCTATTCTCTGTTTTTCTGCAGGTTTCCTCCTGCCCCATTTTCCCCATGTTATCAGGTTAATTAGTGCACTAGCTATTTTTAACATATATTGCCATCGGTAAGTGCTGGAGTTAACGCCTGATTTTAGAGAGCAGTATTTGTGTCTCACTGCAGCTTTATGTACTGGCCTGTTCATTTTGCTTATCACGAAAGGCACAGGACATCTGGTTATCTTCATTTGATCTGCATTCAGTATTAGTAAGTATAGAAATTACAGGCGGTAATCTTAAAAATAAAAACCTGTTTGCACTTAAAGTGTTTTATCGGCTGATGAGAAACGGATGTCTTTCTGCAAATGCCCCTTTTAAACAGGCTGCTCGGTGTAGCAAATGTGTAACCATGTTTCTGTGGAGTGGCTAAGCTGTCAGGTGGAGGAGGTTGCTGTAAGGAGAGGGAACTGAAGGAGATCCGTTTCACAAACTGAATGAGAAGACATGGACAAGATTTTTGTGCGAGGTGGCTGTTTGACAGGAAAACCAAGCTGTCTGGCAGGGGATTTTCGGGGGTATTGCAGGTAGAACTTGGCAACGATGTTTACATCCGGTCATCATATAAACTGTCTGTTTTATCTCATCACAAGGATATAACACTGCACTTAATAAGCTGTGCCTTTAACCTTGAAGAAGGCCTTTTCCTTATGAGAGGGATGTCTGGATTTGTGCTGCAAGGGGAGATGTTACTTGGAAATGCCGCCTAAACACAATACTAGAGTTGAAAATAACAATAATCCTTTTTAAGCTGTTTAAGGTGCTAGGGAGAGTTGGGTAATAAATTCTGTCAGTGACATTCTTTACAGGTCCCTGGGGCTTTGCAGAGCTGTGATAGCCTGATAAAGTGGAGCATCTGATTCTTCAACAGAAGAAATTAAAATGACCTAGCTTAATTGATTTTCTATTTATGAACTGGAGGCTGCTTTCTGGCGAGGAAGTTTTGCTGTATTCTCTTAAGGGGGTGCCAGGGAAGGAGCATGAGGATTCACTTCCATTAATTTTAATCTCAAAGCTTACGCTGGCAAGGATCTGTTTAGATATATTTGTAGGGGTGCGCTGGCTTTGGCACCATGACAAGGGGGTTCTTGTTTTTGCTGGTCTTGCAGAAAGACTGCTCAGTTATTATTTTTTCCTAATGCTCCTAGTGTATTGGCAACTCGTTCCTTAACTGATCTGCCTTGCTGTAATTCGGGATTGTCATTAACACACGAAGTTTCACTGAGTAAAATTTGATTCTTGTGTTGAAATGGGTCTTTAGCACTGGTGGGAGATCTGTTGCTTGATGGCTCAGTCATCCACTGTGTTGTGAGTGCATGGAAAGTAGGAAGACAAAGCAGTTTTTCTGCAGATGTATAGATTTTACCGAGACAGGATCTTCATCACCCATGACTGTGTTAATCTTGTGGTCCTGCTACCTCTTCCTCACTTACCTCTCCCTCTACCTCTTCCAATCTTTTCTGCACAGTTTGCTTACTTCAGACAGCGAAAAGCAAAGAGCGACGTCGCGCAGCCGCAGAAAAAGGCGGCGCAGAGGAAGGGCTCGGCTGTCCACGCGCATGACATTCCGGAGGAAGAGCACCCAGTAGCAGCCAGAGATGTTGGTAAGACCGTAGAGAGTAAGGCTGAAGACGCCAACCTACTAGAGGCAACAACAGAGACAGAGGTAAATCTTAGTATTTCTTGCCTTGGCTCCACCCCATCTGCAGGTAACAGGTGTTCCAGGTGATTGTGGTACTTACCTGGGCACGAGTTCGCTGGCGCTGTCAACGAGCTGCTGTTGAGAAGGAATTAAACTGGTGTGTTTTCACTTATAATAATTCATTCTCTTAAAAAATGGTGTCAGTTACGGAGTAAGGTGTCTCCATGGTAGGGTCTGGACAGCTGGTAATGTCAGGGAGCTGTTAGCCTGCTAAATTGAGGTCTTTCACCTTTCACTGCCATGGACTTGTCTTCTTCTGGTTACATGGCATGTAATGGCAAATCTGGATTGAGAGGTATATCAGATGAGGAAAACTGCCAGGACCTTATAATGCATGGCATTAGTCTGGTTTTGTATCACTTTGCTGGCTCAAATATGCTTATAATGTGTTCTGAAAATTTTTTATTTATTCCAGCAAGCTCTCAGTAGCCATTGTAAAGCCGGCATAGATGTTATTTCCACTGACAGATCTGTTTAAAATGTGACTCTGCTTGTGCCTGATGTGTTTCAATATGTTTGTACTGATGATCCCCTAAAGATAGTCATGTTCTCTGTGCAGAGATTCATGAGTTTTGGGGAGGTGATGCCTTCTGCATCAAAAGCATCTCTCCAGCTGTTGGTGTGTTTTCACAGCATACCACAACAGCATCAAACTAGTGTATTTGCAAACCTGCAATAATGGAGGATACAATTTTTATGTATCAACCTGCTTTCTGTTTTGAGGGTATCCCTGAGGCTTTCAGGAAATCTTCAACGTTAATGCAAAGGCTTTTATGAGGCTACACACCAAAGTGTTTGAATAAAAACATACAGTATTTTGTTGCTCGTCCACAACAGTGTCCTTACTTACATTCATGTGCATTTAAATTAAAAACCAAACAAAAATCACTTATAGCTTCTAACCAGCTTTTGTCAAAATAGCTGGGTTGTAGAGCAGCTGGAATTCTAGGTTGCCTGAAGAGGGCACCTCCAGGGAGACAGTAATCATTGGGAACTACTTCATGCAGATTCAAAATACGGGGAGGGCTGTGGGCTGTCTTTTCCAAACAGTGCTATAGTCATCTTGGTCTTGTTGGGAATTTAGTGAGAGGGGAAACATCTTTCAAGATACCAAGCTGTGTTACATACGTGTGTCAGAAAACAGTGCTTCCTTTGTAAGTACCTGAATGGTTTTTGGATGCTTGTGGAATAATCTCCTGTCAGTTTACCAGTATGTAGTAGGAGATCAAAGATAGCTGAACTGTACTGGTCGGCCACAACAGCTGAGGCTCAAACATTGAATCTCAGTGGTGAGGCTTAGCCCTGAATTTAAGTAGGCATTTGTAATAATTTTTGCTTGTTTGTTTTTTGCAGTTAATTATTTCATTTCACCAGTGAAGACCAGCTGGGTTTAGCATTAAAGTCAGTCTCTCACTGATATGTTGTCTTGCAACATAGACCTTTCTGGCTCATGTGCTTAGGGTGTTTCCAAAATAATTCTGGTTTTATTTATTTTCCTTTTATTTCCTCTTATTTTTCCTTGTTTTCTTCTAAAATGGCCATGATTTAGTGCTTGTTTTATTTGTTTACTTACCAGGGGAATGCTGATTTGTCCAGCTGGGATGTACTGAACGATCATGGAACCAGAGTAAGTGTGAAGGAATGTATCTTTAGTAAAAGATGCTGTGTAGGTCTGGGATGATTGGTTGCTAAAATTATTAATTGGGCATTGTTATCAAATGTGACAAAACTGATGTGATTTCACTAGTTTACAGTCCAAACCAGGCACTCTTCTGTCTGTACTAGCTGCGAAATTGGTTGCTAAGAAGTTTTAGTGAAATTGTAGACTCTGTCCAGAGAAATTTGTATGATGGTTTCTGATTGAAAAGTAGGTACATTCTTAGTTGTTTCATGTGATACAATCAAAAAGTATTTAAAATAAAATACAAGATACTGTATGTCCTCTGTGAGAATTGTAACAATATTGCTCCTCAAAACCACAGGAATTTAGTTTTAATTCAGGAACTTTACGTTGTTATTTTTCCTGTGGATGGACTGTTCTGCAGCCAGCACAAATGGGTGTAAAAATCTTGTTGGTTTGGTTGTATTCTGCCTGCCCCCTCCCAGATGGTCAGTTGGAAGGTATTTAAATCCCCATACATACCAAAATGGCACACTGCCATCATTTGGTGCTATAGAATCACAACACTCTTCATCTGCTTTTGTGCCTTAAAGTATCACGTGAAAATGTATTGTCTGTTAATGTTTTTTATTTGAAATTTTTAACAATTAAGGACTTTATGCGTATAATATTTTTATTAAAGTCCCAGTGTTGAATTACTTTAAAAGTAGAATTTGCCTAGTACTTAACCTTGAAGCTGAGTTTATTTTCAGACTAACTGCAAATGAGAAATGATAGATTATTTTAGTGAATAAATACATTTTTGTTTATTTTATGAAGAAAGACAGGATAAATTCTGCTGCAGAATACAGCTGGGCTGATGCTAATATATGTCAGGCAAGGATAGCTGAGCTGGAAAACAGACTTTCGGAGAAACAGGAAGCAGTGGAAAGACTCACTGCACAGATGGATGAACTGCAGGACCAGCTCACACAGCACAACAACTCTATGCAGCTTCAGGTATGTTTTGTAGAAGTGGATAATAGGATAATAATATTTCACTTTAATCCTGAAAATATTGAGGTGGCAAAACTGAAAAGACGTGTCGTTTTTTTTTAGTTTGAAGTGCTTCACCTTGATAATTGCAAAAAGCAGCATCCTCTTCCAAAATATTAAAAAATAATATATTGAATTCTCTTTCTCTAGCAGTTCTATGTAAAGGTAAATTATTACCAGGTGATTCCTGGTAGTAATAATGGTAATAGTAATAATAATAATAACAACTAAGAATAATTACTTGCCCCTTTGTATGTTTTTTGGTTTTTTTCCCCTCCTTCTAGGAGTGGGGAAACAAAGACATTTCCTGTTGGTGAGAAATAAATTGAAAAGGTTAATGTGATTAACATAAAATAAGATTAATGTATCCCACCTCATTAGCTTCCCTCTCACATGGCTGAAGGGAAGAGCTGACAGATAGGAAACAATTTAGGGAGCACTAAATATTCATCATATACTTTTTGAAAACCTTATTGCTTTTACATCAGTAAGAGCTACAAATTTTGAAGTAGAAATATTAGTTTCATTACTGGTATCCTGTAATTTGTTTAAAAAGTCACTTTTGTTTGGGTTTGTCATCCTTGAGATCAGTGCAAGACTCCTCTTTCATCACGCCTGCCGCTGTCTTTGAGCACCTCTGGTGCAAGTTTGTTTTAAAACTGCAGACTCTGTGACAGCTTTGCTTGAAGGAAACTTACTTGGTTCCAAGTATGCTAGGAGTATTTTAGTTTCAAAAGTGTGCACTTCTTGTGATCCTTGAAGGCAACTACTGTTCAAGAGCAGAACGAAATCATCAGGAAGCTCACAAGCTGCCTTCAACAGGCGAGGGAAGACCGGGATGACCTGCAGGAAGAGGCTTCGCGTGTTGCCGGTCAGGTCCATGGTTTACAGCTTCAGTTACATCAGGTGTGCCTCTCCTCCAGCCTGTGTTTCCTTACCGAGAGAGTAGGAACAGGTTTGGGCTAGGAATGTGGAAACACTGAGCTGATCATGTAGCTTTTCCTAGTTCAGTTTGCAGCACAGCAGTGACAGTGGTTTCAGGGTGAGGTGGAGTTTTGTGTTTTTTTTCCGGAGAAGTCCCGGAAATGTCCTCGTATTTTCCACTTGACTGTGTAATGTTTTTGGAGGTCATTACACTTCCTTGTCCGTCAGTTAAGCCCTTTTTAGGGAACTTCACACAAATATTGTCGGTGGTTTGGGGTCTGTACACAGCTGTTGCTGTAGTAACTTGGGTTTGCATCTGATCTTTTTTCCTTTGCCAAAGAAATCTCGGAGTTTATAGTTGGGCAACTGGAACAGCTCAAGTTAGACAGAAACTTGCTGTGCTGAGGCGATGTGACTTGGCTCAAGGAAGGAGATTTAAAATAACGGGAAGATGGTTGAGGCAACCCCCTGTGGCACACAGAACCTGTTTCAGTGCAACGAGCTGATCCTGGATGTAATCCCTGGGTAATGAGAGATACTGCAGCCTTTCATCTACTTCAAGATGGTTTTTAAAAAATGCTGTATGTTTTGGTGATGCTCAGTGTTCTAATGGCTGTTCTCTCTGAACCTACATGTTTATTGTCTTAGGAGCCTTGTAGTATAAACCAAAGAGAAATATTTCTGTATACTTACCGTTTCAGGTTTGCAGGATAAGAATTGCCCTAGGTGGGATTACATGTCTTAAATGTCTGGGTAGGAAAGGTTTAAAAATTTAAAAAAGGCAAACCTGGGACATTTTAGTTCAGGGATTATCTTGAAGGAGTTGCTCATGCCCTGGAAAATAAATCGTCTGCTAAATGAAATCTGGTAAAATAACAAAAAAAATACCGCTTTCTATTTGCAACTCTAATTGCTGTTGGCAAAATAGGTGGTAATAGTGAAGGTTACTCTACAGATGTTCGTTGGGATTTGCTGCATAAGCCATTGAAAGACCAGGATAAAGCCTCTAAATAGCACTTTGGGCATACTCCAAATAATTCCAGTGATAGGATGCACACTGTTTGTGGAAGCATGGCAATTTTGATAATAGATGAAAGCACTAATACTGTCTTAGACATTATTTCTTGGCTTTAGCAACATCTTCAGGAAAAGATTTTAAAAATGAGTAAAACACATTTTTGTACCTCTGTGATGGAAATGTTTTCATTTGAAGGGATGTGGAGAGAGGGAAAAAAACCCAAACCCTTTAGTAATGAGCTGTAAATCCTTTGCGGAGAAGACTAGTTTTGTTCACTGTCCTCTTACTGGTATGTCCAGTCCATTGGAAGTTCTGCTTCATATTGGAGGAATTCAACATGATTCATTAAGTTGGATTTTATAGGTTCATAATATTAGAGAATTCATCATAGGCATGAATCATCTAACTCATCTTTACAGTAAGTAATAGTATCTAAAACATGACAAGCATTGTCTGAGTTTTTAGGGAGATTCTTATTCGTTGAGAATGAAAGACATAGGGCAAATCTGTTGTAAATGAATTCAGTTTATGTTATGCAGACAGTGAGGCTTGTGCGTGAGTTGTTTGGATACAAATTTTCTTCTGACTGGGAGTACCTTCATGTGCTCAGGTTAACGAGATGCTGAGGAGTAAAAGTCTCAGGAAAAACGAAGGATTAGAAGCCCAGCAGCAAATGGCCTTGTTCCAGGATCGTCTCAGAGAGCAAAATGCCCACTTGGAGATGCTGCGCCAGAAAGCACATGACCTGCAAGTACAGTTGGAGTCTTCTCAAAAGGTAAAAGCAGGCACTGATTCCTTTATAATATGTGTTTCCAATTTGGTGATAACTCGGACCTGCTGTAGTGACATAATCACGAAAAAAAGTCTTTCTTTAGAAATAAATCCATAGGGGTTAAAGGAACAGCTTAAAAGGTCTGATTTCCTTTAAGAATGTAACCAGCAATGCCATGGATAGAAGCCTTAAACTTTTAAGTGAGTAAGATGAGGCAAAATTTGACGTGGCTGTTCTGCTGGCCTACTCCTGCCTATGGGAGGGAGGTATTTTTTCTCTGATATGAGGTGGAGAGGTGTCTGTAGCTCTTGATGTTATTTTTTTTTAGTTAAAATTGCTTAAGTTTGAGACAGCCGCTATTTCCCTTCTCTCTGGAGTCAGTGGCATGCCATTTAGGCAATTCGATATTTTTATTATCACATTTGAAGAGTCTTTCAGTGGTACTTTACAATCTCTGTACTTAAAAATCCTGTTGTGTAGGCCAATTATACTCCCTTCCCTTAGTTGTTATTCATGAAAGTAAATTAAAAGCATGGGGCTTAAGGGAATTAAAATCATGTCACATTTCAACGGCATATTTCATATGTAATATTTTATTTTTAAGAACACCAAAGATAAAGAAAATCTCCTTGCCCAAATGGAAGAGGATATGAAAGGTACAGTAGAAGAGCTATACAAAAGCATAGATGAAAAAGAGCAACAAATTAAAAGTCTTCAGGATCTACTGACAACAGAAAGGTTTGGCTTGTCTGTACTACAACAAACACTTTCTCTCCGGGACTCAGAAATAACAGAGTTAAAAAATGAAATAGCTTTATCCAAAGTGAAAGAACAGCAACATATTGAAGAACTGAAAACCATTCATGAGAGGGATATTTGCAGACAGTTGAGTAACTTGAGGAATGAGCTGGAGAGGTGCTACAGGAGAGAGATTGCAGAAGCCAAGCAGGCATATGAAGAAGAAATTATTTTAAAATACAAGAATGAATTTGAGCAGTTAAAAAAAGAACTCTGTGCTTTGAATTCTGAAGAACACATTCAGAATTTGAATGGCATAATAATTGACTTAAATATTAGTCTTCAAGAGTCTGAAATTAATCAAGAAAATTTGAGGAAGAGACTTGAAAACCAAAAGGAGGACTTTCAGAGAGAGAAATCTGAAATTGAGGCTAAATACAAGGATTTAATTGAAGGCCTTAAGTGTCAACTTTCTGATGCGGAAGAGCAGGCTAAGGAAGCCCAGCGATACAAACAAGAAAAACAGTCCTTGAATGAAGAGATTCAGAAACTGAATTCTTTCATCCAGGAATTAAATGAAAAGCAACTTTATGAGGCTGAAAAAAGCACAGATGCAAGGCAAAAGCGTGATGAAGAGATTGTCTCCAGTAAAAAGCCAATGAAATCGAGGGAAACTCCAGTTTTATCAGGGGTGTCACCGTTGCAGGAGGCAGGGCTTGAGGAGTTGTGGGACAAACCACACCAGTTAGAAGGTGGAGATGAGCAATTGCACGAAGAACTGGACTTCCAGCGTGACCCCTCAAGGGATCAGTTAGAAGAAATCAAGAATTCAGAGATTATGGAGAGTAATGAAAGCAGCAAAGGAGATAACCTGTCTGAAGGACACTTGTCAGAACTGGGGCTTTTCAGTGGTGATGAAGGCATGTTGGCTAAATATCTCATTTCCACAGAAACACCAGAAGAGTCCTATGCATCCAGCACTTCAGAAGGACGTGCCATCGAAGAGGGTAGATGCAGCACATATGGGCTAGACAGTGTGCTCCTAGAACCCAGCAGAGGTTTTATGTCTCCTCCATTGAACTCTAGCCTTGATGAGGGAACATGTCCTCGTGGTTTGGCTCACAAGGCTTTTGAAGAGGTGGGAGCAGAGGCTTTTGTTTCGTTTTTGTCAGATAACTGCCTGCAGGAAAACCAACTGAGGGACCATGGTGACGTAAAGGATGGTGAGGCAGTGTGTTCAGCAGAGAGATGTGTGAATCTAATTGAGCAGCTCCATCAGACGGAATCAGCCTTGAAGATATCTTATCAGGACACCCAAGAAGCTGTTGGAAAATGGGAAAAAGCAATGTCTGAGCTCGCTCGTATGCAGGCAGAACTGGAGGAAGAATGTGCAGCGCGGATCTGTTGTGAAAAAGAACTTCTTCAGAAAGTGGAGAAAGAGAAAGAACTTGAAAATAAACTCATGTTTCTAGTAAAGCAGCAGGGTGAGGGTGGAGGCCAGCCTCACTGTGCTGTAGAGTCTCTGGCACAAGTGTCAAAACCCTCTCTCTGGCAAGAAATGGTGAAAGACCTCCAGGAGGAAAGAGAAATGTTGATGGTGCAGCTGCGAGCTCAGGAGCAATTAGTGAAAGATGTTCAAGAGCAGAAAACAGCTTCTGATTCTGTGACAAGTGAAGTGCAGTCTCTCTTTGGCCGTCAGTTGGCTGCTTTGCAAAGTCAAAGGGACCGGATGCAAAGCCAGCTTGATGCTCAGAAGGCTAAAAACCAGAGAATAGCAGAGCTGCTCGGTCAGAAAACTGTATCTGAGGAGACGTTGCTAAAAGAACAGGAGTTGCTCAAAGCTGAAATCAATAATAAAGAACAAAATTTAGCACTTCTGTTGAAGGAAAAAACAGCCTTAGGAGAAAGATTATCTGCCGTGGAGGAGGATTTGGTGAAAGCAGAAAAAGCACTAGCAGAGAATGCTGGCATCATTGTGGACCTTGAGAATAACATACATGAGCTTAATGCTGAAATGAAAAACCTCAAAGAAGTACAGGAGTTTGAAAGACTGGGCTATGAGGACAGGTTGAACCTTTGCAACCAAGAAATTCATAAACTGACTGCTGAAATAAAGGAAAAGAGTACTGAATACAGTGAAGAGAAGAGCCAGTTGACTGAAGAAATTGCCGGTTTGAAAGAGGCTCACTTGAAGCTTGAGGCTCGCTTGCAGGAGTCCTTTCAGGCTGCACAAGCTGCACAGGAGGCTCAATCCAAGGTGGAGAAACATTACAAAGAGGAAATGGATAAAATGGCAACTCAGCACCTTGCTGAATTAACTGAAGTGAGTTTGACACACAAGAGAGAGGTAGGAAACCCTGATAACTGCAGGAGTCGTGGGATTTCGTAATGCTTAAGGTTGCCATTGCAAATGTTTGTATGCCTGTTTTCAGATCGAAGAGTTAAATGCTGAAATAAAAGATAAAGTGGAAAAACAGGAGAAGCTGGAAGAAAAAAGAAAGGAAGAGATTGCTGTAATAAAAAAGGTAAGTGCTGTAATTAGGTTTATTTTGGAAAAATAAACTCGTTTTGCATTGTCTTTTAAACAGTGTAAACATTTTGGAGATGCAAAAATGTATTAATTGTTTTGTGTTTTTTTTTTTTTTTTTTTTTCCCCATGGTGTCTTTGATTTGGGGTCAGGAGGAGGGGAGAATTCTGGTTCAATAATGAGGGCTAAACAGCCATGCTTTGAAGAAAGCTCTTCATCTGCCTGTTCTCTGCAGGTACACGAACGGGAGCATGACCGTGAAATCTCTGAACTGGCTGCCAGGCATGAAGAGGAGATGGAGAAGCTCCGTGCTGAACTCAAGGAAGAGCAGAGGCACCTGTTGGATGAACTTCGGCAGCAAATGGCAGCCACACACAAAGCAGAGCACGAGCAAGCTCAGCTCCAGTCCCAGGTAAAAGAAAGAAACACAGGGATTGCTGTAGTACTGACCTGAGGGTTCATGATCTCCGGTAGGCACAGAAATCAAGAGGCCTTCTCCTTCATTTTTGTGGCAATCACTTGTGCTCTTTCCTGTAGTGCTGCAACTGGAGAAATAGGGGCTGTCTCTTGGTGGGTGGTAATAGATGTTTCTTAGAGGAGTTCTCCAGAGTCCTCACTGCTGTCATATTTTAACATTAATTCTGAAGAAAACTTAATTGCTTAAATTGATGGATTTAAGGAAGAAAAAACCGAACTTTGTAGTTTTTCATGTCTCGGTAAGTTTAACAAGTGAATTTATTAAAAATACTAAGCCCCTCCCACTTTTTAAACTATCCCACTAGTATAATCAAGGAATGCTTTCTTGCATCTGAAGCATGAAAACTTTTTCCTCTAAGTATTTACTGGGCTTTTTTAACACTTCCACTTCTCGCATCTGGTATGAAAACTTGAATTTTTCCTCTAAATATTTACTGGATCTTTTAACACTTCCCCTAGATGCAAAGTGGAAATGGAAAGAATATGTCCAGTGTTAGGTGTTGGTATACTGGTTAGATTGAGGATTGAGAAGTTTGGTTGGTCTGCTTTAGCTGCCATTTCCAACTGTTGGCTATTCCCTACTTTTTTTTTAATGAAGTGTGGTGAATTTTATTTCTACTTTTCCAATACCACTTCAGAATTTTACTTATTTAACAAATTATAACCAATAGCAAATATAAGGAATTTTTTTAATGGGCAGTGAAGGGTTGGGTTGAGCTGGTGTGCAACAAAAGTCAGCTTGTTTTAAGTGTTCTTCTGAGGGTCTCTGCCGCAAAGAAACACTCTCAGAGTACAGAAAGGCAAAACTTAGCTGTGTTTAACAGTTTCAACTGAAACAGGTCATGGAAGAAGTGAGCACGTTTCATTAAAGGGGAGGGAGAAACCTTTCTTTTTCTCCATCACAGACACTGCACAGCCTGGAACTAGAAGCTTTACGCCTGACCTTGAACAATATGCACACCTCCCAGCTGGAGCTTACGCAGTCCAACTTGAGGAAGGAGAAGGAGACGGCCCTCGTGGAGCTGCGAGAGATGCTCAACGACAAGCGTGCTCAGGAGGTGGCGATCCTGCAAAGCCGCCATCAGCTGGAGTGGGAGAAGATCAGAGAACAGTGTCTGAAGGAAAAAGAAGATCTCAAGTCAAGGCATCAGCAAGAGCTAGGTATTAAAATTGGGGAATAATAGCCCGGTATTTTGTCCCTGCACAGTTTCCTGACTTGGTGTTGAGCTGCCCTTTGAGCGACAGCTGGTGTTGCCATGAATAGAGACAGAGGTTGGACTGCCATGTGCAAGGGTACATGTTTTACCTGTGAAAATAATGTTGTGCAGACCCAAGTTTTTAGCTTTTCTTATTCTGTATGGGTGTTCTGCTGTTACATCTGCAAATTAGTGCTGAACTGAACTAGTTGCTTTCAAGAGGCATTAGACCAAGCTCTCAAAAAACAACTAAATCAGTGCCAAGAGTAGAGCTCTCACCCCTTAGGTTTCTTGTGGGGTTTTATTTCCCCTAGGTCAGTTCTACCAGCTTCTTTCTGAAAAAGCTTCCTGGCTTGCCCTCTCAGTGGTTTGAAAACGAGGATACAGGAGTCAGAAAGGAACTGAAAGGCTACAGGGAGCCTGTAACTGTGTGTCCTTTGGGATCTGCTTCCTTTAAGATTGTATTCTGGCATCAGCATGAGGAAAGCTGCACTTCACAGTACTGAAGGCCTGCTGATGGTGCTCTTGGTATTGTTTGGGAAATTTGCCTCTTTCCAGGTCAGGAGACCATTTCTGACCTGTATGGCAAAGCTTGAGGAATTTCTGAAGAAAGATGAGTCTTGCATCAATTCACTGGAGAACTTTACAGAATCACAGGCTGGTTGGGGTTGGCAGGGCCCTCTGGAGAACAAGTCCAAACCCCTGCTCTAGGGCAGGTTCAGCCACAGCAGGTTGCGTGGGATCACGTCCAGGCACGTTTTGGGTGTCTGGAGAGAGGAAGACTGCACAGCCTCTCTGGTTAGCCTGTTCCAGGGCTCTGTAACCCTTACAGGAAGGAAGTTTTTCCTCATATCCAGATGGATCCCTGGAGATCACTGCTACCTGCAGGCCTCCAGCTAGACTCTGTGCCGGTGATCACACCCCCCTGAGCTCCGAAATAAGGTTTAGGACCCATTCCTTTAGTTGTCCGTCCCTAAGAGGAGCAGAACATTTATTTAGGGCTGTTTCTTTTTGACTGAAGAGTAGGAAACCATTTGTTACCACCATGCAGTGAACTGATGGCACAGTGGGATTTGGGAACAGGAGGGGGTCTGGATGCAGTTCTTAGTATCAGTGCTGTTGATGTGCCTTTTGGCAATGTAACGTAATGGGAATGTAACTGCTTGGATGTAGAGGCTGAGAAGAATCTGGCATCAGATGATGCAGGAGACCTGGTGGGAAGTTGTGGATACTGTTACCTGGAGGGCTGGAGGACAGAAACTTCTCTTCAGAGAGGCAAAGATTAGACATGACCCAACTTGTTTGAGTGCTGGGACAGTGTCTTGTAGCTTAGACAATATTTCTGCCTCTCCTACCATTAGCTGGGTAGCTGGCACCAGCTTAGTCTCCAAGTTCTCATTTCCCACAGAAAGACTTGAAACATGGTTGCATGTTCTAAATTATGGAATACTATAAATAAGGCAAGGCAGCAGTGCTTTGATGCTGTGGGAGGGTGGCTGATAGGCCTTTACAGGGTACCTGCCAACCAAAAAAGGGGCTGAACAAGAAGCTGGAATGAATCCGGGGAGGAGCTGGGGAGGAAGAAGCCGTTGGTGTCAGAGATAACTGAGCAGATAATGGCATCTGTCTTGCAATTTGTTTCCTAGGCATTCATAGAAGAAATTTGATGTTTCCTACCTGCTACTGCTGCCTGCTACTCCTGCTGTGTCCCTGGAGATGATTCTGTGATCGTAGTGACGTGCAGGGAAATGCTAAATGGCATCATTGAATTCCTACCTTTAGGATTTTCTTTCCTTTTATTAACATGTTCTCTGTAGAGCTAAGCAGGCTTTGCTAACTAAACTGAACTTTACCTTCTGAGCTGTCTTTGCAGCTGTAACTGCTAGATGCTTGTTTTCTAAAATGAAAGTGAATTGCTGGGATATAACATAACAGCAGGTTTGGGTAGAACCCAGCACCTTACCCTGCTGTATGCCTGCCTCTTTAAGTCCTGAGTTGAAAACTGTAATCTCATCATATTTCTACTTATCATTTAATCATAACATTTTATGTAAATTTATTAATAAGTATCTTATTTCACAGTTGACCAGAGAAAGAAAATAGAGTTGGAAATGGAAGAGACACATATCCAGGCACTAGAGGTACAAATTCTGTTCTTCCTACAAGAAACAGTAAAGCTCCTTTCAGAAAATAAGAGCTGGTACAAGTCCTGTATCTGCTACACATTTGTTGTAAAGGGCAAATAAATGGAGAAAAAAAAAAAAGTAATAATTTACTAAACATGTTTGCTTTAATAATGTTGTCTTACTCTCTTAGATCCTCAAAAGAGACTGGGAATTAGAGTCTGACACACGTTTAAAAAACATGTGTGAAGAGCTATGTGAAAAACATCAGACTGAGATGATGGAACTGCAGAAATCTCTGGAAATGGATTTAGAAAAAGTCAGAGCAGAGCTGGGGCTTCTTTCTGTTGAGAATGAACAGTCTAAAAGTAAGTACCATGTTCTGGGAAGCAGGTTTTTTTTACTGAACAGTGGCACAGTCGAGTGTTTTGCAACATGTATAAAAGCAAGATATATGCATCTACTGTTACTTAAAAGCTGAGATAGTGGCATGATGTCTAGAAAATAGGTTGTAAATGAAAAATTTTTAAAAACCTGGATAGCATTGTTGCATTTTGGCTTCCACAGAATATGAGGTGAAAAGATATTAAAGGGAGGTGCTGTTTTGCTTCCAGCTGAAAACCGGTTTCTGAATTAACCAATATTCTGATTAATGTTAATAGAAGCTTCTTCTAACAAAAAATCATGGTTGGATTCTGAATAGTTAAAGCTTAATGGAACAGAAGTTTCAAAAGCTGGCTGTCTCTTGGCCAACAGTGTGGGATGCAGAGAACCTAGGAAGCATTGCACACTGCATGGCAATGTTTGACCTTCAAATACTTTGCTATTCAAGTATTTCTGTGATTCCCTGTAAGCCAGCATGCAGGCTAGAGACATACATGTCTATTTTTGTTGCACAGAAGTTGTACAGGTTATTCATTAACCAGGACAATGGAGTAACAGAACTCATCTTTAATTTTAGTAAAATATCTAGAACTGGAGAGGCAACACCAGTTAGCCATTACAAAATTACAAGAGGAGCTGCAGGCTGAGTATAACCATGTCCTAGAAGAGATGAAGATGAAAAGCCAGGAAAAAGAACAGGATCTTCAGAAGGAGGTAAATTACATTTTTTTAGTTGTTTAGAGTGGTTGAGTGCTCTCTGCCTATCAAAAACTAGACCATATACATATCATTTGGGTGACCTTCTTGCATTTATGGATGTTACTGAAAAACCAAAATGCATCTCATGAAGCAGGTAGATCCTCTGAGTTTCTGTAGGGTTCAAACCTTTGGAATGCAGTTGCCTTTGGGCCGTTATGAGCTGTCTCTTCCTCTGTATTTATATGCTTAATTTTCTTGTTCTCATGTTGTGTTTTTATCTAGCTAATACTTTATTTTTTGCTAGTGAAGATAAATACGGCATCAGGAACAAATTCCTCCCTCTCAGAGGAGTGGGTGTAATGGTTAAGTACTACTCAGTATGTGATACTGTCAGGAATTGAGAGTCTGGTTGTCACTGAGTGTTTCCACCTATTTCTGACAGAAATGCCTGTTGCATATAAAATAAGCAATTAGAACAAAATTGTTTTAAAAGTTGTGTGGTTTTTTTTTTTTTAACACGTTTTCTGTAGCTGGACCACCTTCAAGTCAAGCATGAACAGCTCCAGGCTCAGTCACAGGAAGAAATCCGGCAGCTTTGGTCTCAGCTTGACAGTACCCGAGCGAACCGACAAGAGCTAAGTGGTATGTTCAAAACTGACACATTTTGTCTTTCGCCTCTTCTTCACACAGAAGTACACATTATTGACACAAAATTCTTCTAGCCACGTGCCAGAAACACACAGGTAGGCCACAGTGTTGGTGGGTTGTACCCTAGTGATCTGTTTCTGGAGTGAGAGGTGAGTCAGTGCCCGATGACAGGTTCTGCAGTGTCAAAAATCACAGTGTGACTGTGGGGCAAAGCTTACTCCTGTGGTTTTCCTTTCCCTTCCCACTCCCTTCCTGCAGACTATAAAAATCTTTAGTGAAAACCAAACATTTTTCATTGCGATATCAAATGAGTTATAATGTAGTGAAAAACTGAAGATCTGGTCAGTGCAATAACATGCTCATATTTGTATTTCTCTTTCGAGATCCAGGTGTATTAAATAAAACAGCCAGTTTTGCAGTGCAGTGGTAGGAGGTGACACACATTTTTGGTTGAAATGAAGTTGAACGTGTCTCAGATGTGTGTGCACAAACACATGTGTAATACATGAAAGAAGAACTTTTGGAAAAATAGAAAACCTGGAACCTGTGATTTAACCTTGACTCTGCCTCTGTTCACCTCGTGTTGAGACTGTGACATAAGGTTCTTGACTTCTGCTGGGGTAGTTAAAACAGAAGGCACGTGTGATGTGCTTCAAATACAGTTTCAGATTTTCTGAATAATATAACTGTAAATAGCTTTTGAGGTATATTAGGATTTTGTGAGGATATTGTTTGTTTGTTTTGGTCCTACATTAAATAAATTTCTATCTAGCCAGACTTGACTGTTTCATAACTTTATTTTGATATTACAGAATTATAGCACATAGCACTTTATAGTATTTACTGGAATGTTTCTTCTCTGTAGCCCTAATCTTTAACCTTTCAAATGTCTTTCCATGTTTCTAATCACTCACATTCCCATTCTTTGGACGCTTTCTGTTTCTTCATCTTACTTGAAGATGGTGAGACCAGAATGCAGGCCTGTGGTCCAGGTGAGGATCTCTCTTCTGGTGTGTGAGATCTTAGTGTTTGTTTTACTCCGCTGTTCTTCACTTGAGTGATCATTTGACAATGCTTTTGGATTGATGGGGGACTCCTGGTGGTGGATTCAAATCATAGCAGCTGGATCATGAATTACTGCTCTGGTGTAAGCATGATGTGCCAGTTCAAAGCTGTTAAACACTTTTTTTTGGGGAGGTTAATTTTGTGCCAGTAGACTTTGCTGGTTAGGCAAAGCCTACCTGTGGCAGATTGGACTTCCCTTAGCGATTTCACTGATGGTGTTACTAGTCCCTTCTTGTCACTTGATTCCACCTTCCACCGGTCCCCGTGCCTGGCAGCTGCTCCCTTTGGAAGCAGGCCTGAGCCATAGACTTGCTTCACAGAATCATGGGCAGAGACACCTTCCACTAGAGCAGGTTGCTCAGGTCCAATCTGGCCTTGAACACTTATTTCTTCTCTTACTCTTTCTATTTGAGTGTTCATTGTGAGAATTTTTTCATGCCAAGTGTGCATTTTCTGGTTTGCTACAAAAAACCACAGCATGACAGTCAGCTGTGTTGCTCCTGGATGGCACCCTCTGTTTCTATCAGTGTTTCTAAAAGTTTTTCTCCTTGTGTAACACAAGCAGCTCCTTTTCTCCAAGCAAGTTCTTTCTTTTCAAAGAATGTCACCAAGTTCTTTCTTCCTGAAATGCAATTCCCTCTTCAGTTGATTCTTTGGGGATTCAGCTTGAGTTATTTGGAAAGTTGAGCTATCTGGAAAACTCTTTCTCATGGCTTTTGTCCTTCCCCCCCCCCCCCCCCCCCCTTTTTAACTTCCTGATATGTTACTGCTGCTTTAATACAGAAGGTGGGGAAGAAAGCTCTCAGAGGGCTATTGAATAGGTTGCAATGCTGGCCATTGTCCTCGCTCCCTGGAAGGAGGGCAGCTTGCTGAACCAGCCTTTGATAGCTGCTTTCTGCTGCATTCCTGCTTTGTTGGGTGGTTCTTTTCGATTCAGTGAGTTCAGCTTCTGTTTTGAGTGCACGGTGGACAGCCAAACCATCAATGAAGTAATCCAGAATTGATTTTATTATTTTTATTTCTTGTGATTTTTGTTTTTCTGCTTAGCTTGTGCTAAAGTTAGTTCTGTTTGGGTGGTGTTTGTCTGGAGCAGATTAAATGACTTTGACTAATTCACTGCTTCTGGGTGCTACAACAAGCAGGTGTGAAGTTTAAGCAATAGTGCAGGGCTCTGCATGTTACTAGGCTAGAGCTGTAGGAAACGAGGAGGACTAACAGTCTGCTGATAATTTTGATTCTCATCAGGAGGATGGTTTCTTTGAATGCAGTGTGAATGAGAATGTGTCTTCAGAGGGTGGAATGTTTTGTCTTTCAGAAGTTCATTTTCTTATGTAGCTTGTGGGGTAACTCTTTTCTGCTAAGTGTCCTGGTTCCAGCCAGGACAGAGTTCATTTTTGTCGGTAGCTGTGAGGGGGCAGAGCCTGGAGGTTATTCTGGAGGCTGTGAGGTTATTCTGTACCACCTCCAGTCGTTGCTGTGGGCAGGGGGAAGGGACGCTCTGGCTTCTGAGAAGGGTGTGGTGGAAGGGGGAAGCTGCCCCACCCATTTGCGCATTGTCACCCCAGGTCCATCATGAACGTGTTTTCCATGTGATCATCCTCTCCTTTGTACACTTTTGTTATTATCGTTGCTGTTACTGTTAGTTTCTTCCTCATTGCTCTTTCCAGTAAATTGTTCTGATCTCAACCCGTGATCTTACCCCTTTGTGTGCCTCATGTTGGAGAGGGAGGGGAGGGGAGCAGCTCACGGTCTTTTTAGTGGGAGTACTAAATTGAGGGATACCATTCCTAAACCACAACACTCAGCAACTAAATATGATCTTCATGGAATTACTTAGCCTAAAGATATGTACTCTTAGTGCTTGTGTTGGTTTTGCCTCCATTTCAGAGCTAAAAGAGCAGCTCCTGGCTCGTGCATCACAAGTAAAAGAAATAGAGTGTTTAAAACAAGAGTTTGAACAGCAGCGTCAGCAAAGAAACAGTGAGCATGAAGCTCAACTGGAACAACTGAGGCTTTATTTTGAGGAGAAGTTAAGAGTTGCTGAAGAAAACTACAGAGAAGAACTGACTTTGTTGCATCAGAGACTGCAAGAACTGAAGGACTATTCACTGTCAGAGTTGGAAATGAGTCAAGATCAGGCAGGGGACATCAGGTGATCTATTCTCTTTCCTTTCACCCCATGCTATGACAGTGTGCTTCCATTTTATTTTTTTTTTAATACAAAAGACATTTTAAACATACTGAAATTGAGCATTGGGTAGTTAGAAACCTAGTGATGACTGTGCTGAGGGCCAGGGCCCAAGCAGTTGTTGTGGTTGCTCTTTGCCTGCTTTCAGTAGTATGCTATAAGTCATCAAGTTCATTTAACTCAATTCATGACATGTTACAATCTCAACTTTAAAAACCCTTTTCTCAGTTCTTCTGTCGCAGTTTTTGAAGAGACTACTGACAAAGAGAGAAGGGTTGCACTTGATCAGCTAAATCAACAGCGAGAACAACATCAGGTAGGGTTTTGATAGACTGAGAGTTCTGTTGTTCACTATATGACCTGTGTGAGCATTGATGTCTAATTCCTAGCTCTTACCAAGAATTAATTAATTTCAGACGTTTAGTAAGGCTTAATTATTTTTGACAGTTTTACTGACTTTAAATAGTTCTCAGCCCAGCAGAACAGATGAAACAGTGTTCTGTGAGTTTATGTGCTTTTTGGCTTATCCTGTGACAAGCAAGGAACTTATCAAAGCTCTTCTACACAAGTCCATTTTATTTCTCTTCTCTATAGTCCTGGTAGTAATTGTGCCTTTCCTTGCTGTCTGTTCTCTTCAAGCCAAGGTGCTAGCTTGGTCCCTCTTTCATTTATGCACCTATTTTCATGCACCTTGTTGTCATTTAAGATCTCGGCATCTTTGCTCAACTTGTTTCAGGTTGACGTAAGAGTTTCGAAAAGGAGTTTTCTTTCCTCTCATTGAAAGGTTCTTATCGTGGTTTCTTGAAAGCTAAAGATTTCTTCCTAACCCTTTACTTACGTAGGAGGAACTTGCTTCTCTGCAGCTACAACTTAAAGAACAACACAGACATGAATTAGATTCCTTAAGATCCTCCCTTGCACTTCAATATAAAGAGGACCTGATGAAAATGAAGATGGATCTGTCAGACAAATGCATAACAGAAATTGAGGCAATGAAGAGAAAGCATAGTTTAGAACTTGAGCAGCTCCGTGCCCAGCTTTCAGAAGAACATTTTAAAGGTAGGATGGTCTGACAGAGTGGGAAGGAAAATGCTAAGCTGCTTGTGTGGCATATATTTTCCTTCAAACAGGCGTATCTGAAGAAGTTCTCAATTTGTTATTAGTTTATTCTTAATTGTAGGGAACACTTACCAGATGTTAAACTTTGGAAGTACAACTCAACATGCCCATCAGTGCTCGATGACAAAGATGTGGGTGACCTGAGATTGTTTATTCTGTAGTAAAAACTACTAAAACTGTGGAGCAGTTGCTGAAAGGATCAGGTTTCCATTTTTTGATGCCTAGAAGGGCACTGTCACACAAACACTTGGATTTAAAATCCCTAACTTATAGTTAGCTAATTAGCACACATTGTTATAACTATAATCCAACTGTGTGTTGGTTGAAAGGATCAGTACAGCTTTTTTAATTTGCAGTTGTATTTCTTGTCTTTATTTATTTTTAATACTAGACAGTTTGTCAAAACTGCTTAAATTAGAACGTTTAGAGATTGTCCCATCTGATTTTTGGGGAAATGCTTTATGTAAATAGTATGTGCAAAAGGGGAGATGAAACTTCCATAAATCTGCTATTACATTGCCCAAAAAGAAAATCAGCTCCTGTGGCTGTTGCAGATAAGGACGGAGGACCGGCCACATGTTTTATGATTGTTCTGTGTGTGTTGATACTGATAAATTTCAAAGATGGTGATAAAATGGAACAGAGCACAAAATCATCCTGATGTTGTTGTCCTGTAGTTAGCCTGGCTAAAGCTGACAATATTCAGCTTTATTTCTGTGCATTAATGGGATCTGTTAAAATAAAATAAATTCTGGAATGTCATTTTATTTTTTGTTTTGGGTTTTTATTTTAGGTTTGTTTTTTTTTTCTTTCCAGAGGTCACCAAGCTGCGTCTCCAGAGCGCTCATGATGCGGCACGTCAAGTTGAAATGGAGGTGGCTGAGCGAGTGTCTGTGCTGGAGGAGGAGCACAAAGCCAAGCTCTCCCTCCTCAGCTCTGAGAAACAGCGCATTGCAGAGCTCTCAGAGGAAATAAGGCACTTAAAGGAGGAGATTGTAAGGCAGAAAGATTTTTCTGAGCAGAATGAGAAGCATCTGAAAGAAGAAATGGAAAAGGTTAATTTGTGTTTGGTGTAGAGTTGGG
Organism: Cephalopterus ornatus; assembly: GCA_013396775.1. Taxonomy (NCBI): domain Eukaryota; kingdom Metazoa; phylum Chordata; class Aves; order Passeriformes; family Cotingidae; genus Cephalopterus; species Cephalopterus ornatus. The sequence goes on along the minus strand of VZRE01011291.1, from coordinate 167,084 downwards.
CAAGCTCAGACCCATTGGGAAGGCCAAGGGAGGTAGAGGCAGCACTTGCCTTTAAATGTCCCTGGGTTAGGAATAGCTTCAGCATTAAATGGACTCGCCTGGAAACACACAAACGTTGGAATACAAGTCTGTTTTGGTGTAGCTCTTGTACCTTCCTTGTTAAAGTCTTAGAGTTGAGAGAATCTTACCTGGTACTGTCCCTCTTACCTGTTAAATCAGCTGTCCCATCTGAGGGTAAACTTAGATTGCACGTTAATCAGTTGCTTATTTTGTTGCACTCTTTGAATGCTAATGAGAATTACATGGATTAAGCTCTTATTTCTCAAGTCTTCCTCTCCTCCCTTTTTAAAAAGAGATGGGTATATGTATCCTTTTCCAGACTTAAAAAATGATGAAGAAAGCCAGAGAAAGAGTTTCTGGTTTGTGTTGTTTTTTTTTTTTTTTTTTTGCCTTCTATTGTTGAACAATCATTTGCTCAGAAGCTTTGACTTCTGTTTTTATCCTGCACGCTTTTTATGTGGTTTTTATGTTACGTCCAAGAACTGCCCTTGTCATGAACTTGGACACAACGTGTAAAATACCACTGGAATGTAGAAGGAGAAGTTTAAAAGACAATGTTATTCGTACCCAATATAAATACCTAAGGTGCCCATAGCTGTAGAAGTTGAACTCCTGAAAAGAAGATAAGCGACCTCAAGAGAAAACAATGTAGAGTACCATATTAATTCTAGAATTCTGCCTTAGTTTTTTCTTATCTTCCTTACCCCAATTAATTCTCAAGAATGCACTGCATTTAATGCATGTCAATTCATAAACTGACATTTAAGCCTTACTTTTATTAGGAAGGGTTACTTCACTACAAGAATTGAATCTCTCCAGGACCTTAAATGCCTGAGAATGTTCACTTCATGCACTTCAGTTTGGTTCTGGTGATTTATTCTTTTTTTTTTTTCTTTAAATAACTGTGTTCACAGGTAAAATACAAAATTGCTGAGGATCACAAGAATAAATTAAGAGAAGCCAGAGAAGAAGTCCTGAAAATAGAGACTATGTACAAAGAAAAAGAGAAGAAATGGCAATGTGAAAGTGAGGCCCAGAGAATCCAAGCAGAAGAGGAGTTATCGCTGCTGCGCATCGAGCTGCAAAACAGAGCAGAATCTGAGAAGCAGAGTTTGCAGAAAGAGTTTGAACTTCGTGAAGCTGAAATGAATCAACTCCAAGATCACCAAGCTGCCAAAATTCTGGAATTGGAGAAACTGGTGAAGGAGCAGCAGAACAACTTGCAGCAGCTGGAGGACAGCCTTGCAAGTGCGCAGGCTGGGCAGAAAGCTCAGCAGCAGCACGAGGCTGACCTGCAGGCAGCCAAAGCCCTCATGGCAGAGGAAATGGAAAAGGCCACACTGTGTCTGCAGGAAGAATGTGCACTGAAACTTCTGGAAGCACAAAACAAGTAAGTCCAGAGCACGTGAGCAGTTTCCCTTACCAGTTCACTCATTGTTACGGTTGCTTTTCCTTGTTTTAAACTTAACGAGTGGCAGTGATGTAGGTCCATCACTTGATGGCACTAACTAACTTACATATGTAAAGCTTGCTGTCCCAAGGAAGAGTAATGCTGTCTATTATGGCTTGCTCTATAAGTTTTTTGCTTCTCTTTCATGCGAGGAAGTGTGACAGGACATATAAGTAGAAAAATTTAAAAATATAAAATGTAAGTAGAAAAATTCTCTGAATATTTTCAAACAATTCAAATGAATTTGAGCAAGCTCTTCCTGGTGAATGAAGCTTGTGCTAACTACTGAATGCTGAGGTTGATATAGCCCCCTTTAGCATTCTTTAGTTCTGATTAGACATGAAGGCTGGAACTGCTGTTTTTCTTCCCTTTCCTACACCTGTTTTTTAAATTGTATTACAGAAAATATTCAAGCAACCACATGTTTGTATCTGCATGCGTTGCTTCAGATATATCCCTTCTTTCCTCCCCAGTCATATGCTCACAGAACAAGACTGGAGAAATAATGACAGTAAGAAAACACTGAAAGCAGAAAACTTAACTTTCAGATAATTGGTTGGTTTTTAGTTATTGGTGTCTGCATCCAAAAATACAGTAGTTACTGATTACAGCAAGTGGCAGCGCTTTAGATAGTTAGCTTCGAGCAGACCCCAGAGAGATGAGTTTGGGGGACCCCCCAGGTATGCCACACATGCTTCCGTGGTGGTTTTATATCTGTCTTTAGCAGAAGTTTTTAGAGGTGTTTGTTATGACAGTGCATTTACTTGCAGGCTGGTGATTTATTCGGTAGTAATGTATATTGTAGTAATGTATATATCTCCTAAATGCTCTTATGTGGCAGCGTTTTAGTAAGTTAATAGGGGCCTCTCCAGTAATAACCAGATGCTACCAACTGACATTGCAGAAACCTTTAGTTATGTGGCTATGAAATCATTGTTGTGGCTTGCTTTGAATTTAGTTCTGTATTTGAGCATAAAGGAAAACTTGTGGGGGTGAAGTAGGGTGTATTTATTTTCCTTTGATTTTTATTTATTATTTCAATTGTTAAAAAACCCCCAAGCAGTGCCTTTTTGACAATAGTGTCTTAACTTCCTTGGAAATAACACAGGTTTATGGAGGAACACAAAGCTATGACTCAGAAATTCACAACAGAGCAAGAGATTCTTCTCCAAGAGCTGAAAAAGAAACACGTGGATGAGCTGGAACTCCAAAGTCAGCAGCTACAGGAGAAGCATAAGCAGCAAATTTTGTCTCTGACAGCCGATTTTCAAGCAAAACACCAAGCTGAAATTGAGACTCTTAAATCTACACTGGAGAGTAAACAGCAGATTCAGCTTGAAGGTTGTGTGGCTGAACTACAGACAAAGCATCAGGCCCAAATTGATGAGCTGGAGGCTAAGCACTTATCAAATCTGGATTCCTTGGAGTCGTCCTACCTGTCTGAAATTCAGAATATAAGAGATGAACATAGCCAGGCTCTGGAGAAGCTACAGCTGCAGCACGTGGAACAGCTCCAAGAACAGGATAAAATGCATCAAGCACGCCTGTTCCAGGAGATTGAGATGCTGAAATTAAAGCACGCTGAAGAACTTCAGCTTTCCCAAAATAACTTGAAAATTGAGCTAGCTACTGTTCATATGGAAAAGCTTAAAGCCATGGCTGTTGAAGCAGAAGAAGCTCATAAGGTGAGTCAGAAAGAAAACCTGGCATAGAAGGTGAAATGTCACGGTACATTGTGCGGGATCACCTTTTCCCTTGTTCTCGGGGTATGTTTCTACACCCTCTTTGTGCCCACACTGACACTTGTGTGTGGCCATATTGTGAGCTGAAATAGGAAACTCCAGCTGGAAATTAAGCCCATCTGTTGTCTTCTGCCCCAAATGCTCGCTCTAATGAGTTTTCTCTCTCAGTGTGTGGAAAAGGTACAAATGAGGTAAATCTTTCAGCAGAATTCAAACGGGAGAGTCTTCATTTTGTGGCTCAGAGCTTCTCTCCCTGACAGAGTTGCTGTGTAATTTTTCAGAAGATGATTAGAAAAAAATAAATGTCATCCTGGGGGTTAAACCTCATCTCTAGGAATCTAAAGATCCTCTCTAATAAGTAGGGGATTTACAAAACTTTTACTAGACAAGAAAAATAAACCCATTTAAATGCTATAGAGAGTACGTAAATGTATGTGTGCTCATAATTCATGAGGCAATATTGTTCCTGTTTACTTAGAAAAGCTTTGCTACAGGAGCAGAAGCAGGATGTATTTTACGAAGAGGTTGCAAAGACACTTGTAATGACTTTTTCCTCCCCCCCCCCCCCCTTNCCCCCCTTTTTTTTAATTAATGCTTACACAGGATGATTTGAACACAGCTCTTCAAAATCAAAGGCGGTTGCTGGAAGAAGAAAAACGTCTGGCTCTGGATCTGTTACGTGAGGAAGTATTGCACATGGAGGAGAAGCACAGAAAGGCACTCCAAGAGCTTCAGGATCTTCATGAGGCAGAAATCAGGAAACATAAGGAGGAGTACTCCACGGAGTTGGAAAAAGAATTGGGGAAACTAAGAGCACAGCATGAACATGAGCAAGAGGTCAGAATGTTGCTAATACCTAAACCTAAAATAATCCATACTTTATGATAAAGTAAATTGAGTTTTACGCCCGTGTCTGCAGTATTCTCTTTATGGGGCTGGTCTGGTCTTGCTTTCTTTTGAGGTCTTGTCATATTTAATTCAAAATTTTTAAAGCTGCCATTTTGATTTAAAATAGTAGGAAATAATTTAGGTCATTAGCCATTTGTGGAAAGCAACTGGTTTTTAAGTAAAAATCTGTTGCTAACACTTATTACTTGTAACACTGATTTCTTCTTTTCTTAGAGAATGATAGCAAGAAATACTTCCCAAATGTGATTTCTCAGTGAGGTTGAGAAGTCTTCCTACTTGCTCTAAAGCTTTGCTATTTCTTCTTGTTGGGAATGTTTATGTGTAAGCTTGATGATGTTTACTTTGATTCTGAATGCTAAAAAAAATTGATTATTACGCTAAGTTCTCTTTAAGCATCAAAATGAAATTAAGATCTTCTGTTCATTCAGTCTTTTATGCAGTCTGACTTCTGTGCATGCAAGCAGTCACGAGTGATCAAAATTTTTCACTTTCCTGTGTTACATGTTACATTCACGCAGTAGGAAGAGTTCACAAACAAAATTTGCTTTATCCAGCTATAACCACACAACATATGTTAAATTACAACTAACTTTGGCTTTTTCACTTACTAATTTGAAAGTTGGGTAGTGTTCCAAATAACTCTCAAATCACTTTTGGAAGAATAGATTGCCTAGGAAGGCAGTTTTGTTAGTTTTCTGGGAGGTTGTAATGGGGTCAGTCTTTAAGCTCTTCATCCTAGAAATAGGATTTATGACCATTCTGATGACTACAGTAACTCTTCTTAGAGTAATAAGAAAAAAAACCCCAAATGAACAAAAAAAATCCTCAAACCTTTCTCTGTTGTATCTCATAGGATGATTGCATTAAATATAGCTGTGTAATGTTTGTTCCCATCTGAACAAGAGAAATCACTTCTTAACTAAATGTGCTCTCCCTGTGTTTCTCTCCACCTCTTTCCTCCTTATTTCTTTGAATTTCTCTTGGAAGTATCTGTTGGAAAGAATAAGGAATACTTTATCAGTCTGACCTGATAGTCTCATGAATACAGGAGATACTTGATACCTAATGCCTGGTTGCTTCTTATCTATTTTTATCAACTTTCTTTTTTCTATAATCAGCACAGTGATAGACAGAAGCCCTGTATGACCTTGAGGATTGTGAACGTACTTCTAAGAATTTGGTTGAGCTTGATGGGTTTGGTTTTATTTTTTCCCTAATTCTAACAAGTACGGTCTAAAATACTTTATATTCCTTACTTGTCCACAGCTGTATGCTTCTGCATCAGCCTCTGAAGTCGAATCTGTGCGGAAAGCTCTTCTGGCTCAGTTTGAGGAGGTAAAATTGAAGCAGCAGCTTCAGTTCCAGGAGGAGATTGAGCTGTTGAAGTGTCAGTCGGAAGTGCTGCTGGAACAGCAGATTGCACAGCTGAAGGTAGGCTCTGGTGAAAATGCACTTCTGAGTATGCACTGGGAGAGTGTTTTGCTGAAAAAGAGCAACTGGTATAGATTTTTGTTCTTCAGCCTCAAAAATGACAATCTCAGTTAGATCTCCTCCTTGCTTCACAATGCCAGAACTAGAAAGGTAGCACTGGAAATAAAGCAGTGTTCTCTGAGCAGTTGTATTTACTGCAGGGTTGTTTTCAGGTTCTGAATTGGATATGAAATGGTGTCCCTCAAACAGAACCAAAAAATATCAGTGGAAAATATTTGCTCTAAGCAACATTCCTTGTGTACATGTTCAGTTTGTCATTGGAGACACTTTCTTCTTGGTGTCTGCAGAGACTTTGCCCTTTTCCTGCCCATCCTGTGTCTGCCGCCCTCTTGTGTGTTTGGCAAAAAAACATCCAGTGTTATCTGAGCTTTTACCAAGTGTGTGATGGCAGTGAGCTCTTTGAGTACGAGATATTTTGTTGTTGTTAATCTGTGCTTTCACGGATTCATCATTCGAGTTCTAAACTTTCATCATGATAAGCATCTTCAAGATGTTTCCTGCCTCTGGCCTCTGTGTAGTCCTGATCATTCTTTGACTTCCCTCTGTCTGGTGCAGCTCTCTTTTGAAACAGAGGGCACAAGTGTATCCTGAAAAGCTTCTGCAGGTATATTTGGCATTGCTGTCCTCAGCTGAACCCCAGCCTTCAGCTCACAGAGTCTGGGACCAGACTGAGTGTTATGCAGATACTCCAGAGGTGATCCCTGCTTTTCTCTCTCTTATGCTGCCCTAATTAGCATTTGGGACACCAGAAATGTATATTTTTGTTGAAATTTTGCCAGGGCTAATTCTCCTGCTGGTTGAGCTGTCTGTGGATTCCCCCTCCCCTCCCCACCATGAGCTTAATGACCGGTGTTTTGTCTCAGAGGAGACTGGCTCGATCTATTTGCAATGTCAGGCTGAGCTGCACTGTGGGCTGATACATATTTTTACAAGTCCTCCCCTGCCCACTACCCTGTGCTGATTTATGCACTTTGTGCCAGACAGTTTCCTTCTTTTCCAGCAGATTTCATGTGTTCAGAATTGCTCCCTGTGGTCCGACATACTTTAAGTGGATCTGAGAATAACAGGCAGGCTGTTGCAGAGACTTTGTCTGCAAATTCAGTGTTCTAGGTTGAGGAAAGTCCTCCTACTCCTTGGTATCTGTTCACTTTTTACCTTCTTAACTGCTAAACAGAGTGCAAGGACTGGCTCAGTCTTCTGCAAAGAATCAGGTGACTACATGTGTCTTATTCCTTGCCCTGGGGAATAACTGTTTTCTTGACTTGCCAATGTAAGAAATAGTTGGCTATCACATTGGAGTGTATTGGTGTTCATAGATGAAATTGCCAGAGTTTTTTTTATACTGTTATCATTTCCCAATTCTGGTATTGCAGAAACAATCACTAATCTGGGTTCCTTCTAGCCTCTTAGCTCAGCCTCTTCAGCGTGTTCAGAGAAGGGCAGTGGAGGTGGGGAAGGGTCTGGAGCACAAGTCCTGGCTGATGGAGCTGGAGGTGCTCAACCTGGAGAAAAGGAGGTTTGGGGGGACGTTCTCATTCTCTACAACTCCCTGACAAGAGGGTGTAGACCAGGAGGTGGAGGTCAGCCTCTTCTCCCAGGTAACAAGTGACAAGACCAGAGGAAGTGGCCTCAGGTTGCATCAGGGGAGAATCAGATTGCATATAAGGGAAAACTTCTTCACTGAAAGAGGGCTCAGGCTGCCCAGGGCCGTGTGGAAGCATCATCCCTGGAAATGTTCAAAAAAAGCGTGGATATGGTGCTTAGAGATGTGGTTTAGTGATGGGCTTGGGAGTGCTGGGTTAATGGTTGCATTTGGTCATCTTAGAGGGCTTTTCCAACCGAAAGGATTCTATGACTCTTTGGAAAGGGACCAACAGGACCTTCATTCACTTCCCTTATTTGCTGAGGCAGGAGTGAGCAATGTCTAATAATCCCTTCCTTCAGAGTGCTTTCACAGAATTGTTTAGGTTGGAAAAGCCCTCCCAGCCCATGGAGTCCACCCTATGCCCGATCCCCACCTTGTCAACCAGCTCAGACACTGAGTGCCACATCCAGTTGCTCTTGAACACCTCCAGGGATGGGGACTCCACCACCAACCTGGACAGCCCCTTCTAATGCCTGAAAACCTCTTCTGTGAAGAAATTCCTCCTGATGTCCAGCCTGAACCTCCCCTGGTACAGCTCGAGGCCGTTTCTTCTTGTCCTGTCCCTTGTTCCCTTGGAGCAGACCCCGACCCCCACCTTGCTACAACCTCCTTTCAGGTACTCATAGAGAATGACAAGGTCTCCCCTGAGCCTCCTCTTCTCCAGGCTGAACAGTCCCAGCTTCCTCAGCTGCTCCTCATAGGACTTGTGCTCCAGACCCTTCCCCAGCTCCGTTGCCCTTCTCTGGACTTGCACCTCAATGTCTTTTTTGATGTGAGGGACCCAGAACTGGATAGAGGACTTGAGGTGCAGCCTCACCAGTGCTGAGTACAGAGGGACAGTCACTGCCCTGCTTCTGCTGGCCACACTGTTTCTGATTTTGATCATAGTTTGAGCATGATTTTGTTGATTGGGGGTGTTGACTGCATAAGTCACTGCTGGTTAATCCAAGAGGTAAAGTGTGTGCTTCTAAAGAGTACAAAAAAAGTAGGGGGGATGTTTGGTTGGGGTTTTTCGGGAGGATGGTGGTGGTGGTTTTGGGCTTGGGTTTGTTTTTTTTTTTTTTTCCCCCCCTCTCTCTATAAATCCAAGTGTTTATGATTTATGCAGGATGAATTTGAAGCTGAAAAGAAGGCATCACTACATGACAAGGAGCAGATGTTGATTCAGGAGAGGGAGAAGGCACAGGCTGCTCACCAAAAGGAGCAACAGGTCTTATCAGTCCAGCTGCAGGAAAAGACAGCAATAATTATCCAGGTGTGTGAAAAATATCTTAAACCTAGATTTTCAATGTGCTGTTGGGGTTGTTTTTTTATCACAGTGATCTCTTCTGTCTCGAGGTGTATATAGAGGGAATGTATAATTCTTGTGGTACATTAGACTGTTCTGTTGGGCCTTTCTATTTAAGGGAAGAACCAGGAGTGTAACACTTGAGAATTTCCCTGCTGGCAACTCATTATTGATTCCAGCTCTTCTTGCAGGATTTGATGAGGTGTGGGAAGATTGTCACTGGAGCTGAATACTTTTCTTTCCTTGCAGTTTCCTCTCAAGTAGATATTTTGACTTATTTTTGACTTACTTATGAGACAGAGTTCCTAAAAAAGTGGCACTAATTTGTTTGGCAGCAAAATCTGGAGGGTAGGGGTGGGTATATACATACATACATGTATTTTTATTTTTATATACATACATTTTAATTGGATAAAGGTATCATCTGAACGCACTAACATGAGGAGATAAGTAATCTTTCCAGAAGCTTGTTTTCAGGTAGGGTTCATAAAGCAAAGTTAAGGCAAAATGATGGACTTTGTTGCATTGTCACTGCATTTCCACAGCTGGAAAAGGAAGTGGAGTCTTTAAAGCATGAAATAGAGGAGACCAACTCTGAACTGGAGACACTCCTTCAGCGGCAGGACAGGGAGACTCAAGAAGGAGGGAATTTGGTAGCCTTGTTGAGATCTGATATTGAGCAGTCCAAGGAGGAAAGGTTTGTTCACCTTTGGTTACATAATGTTTACTTCTTGGGGTTTTTTTGTTTGCTTGTTTTCTCGCTTCTCATAAAGAAACCAATAATCAGGCAAAATTAAGCCACCTCAAATTAGTAGTGTAGGATGATATGTTGGTTTTATTTGTGAATTGTTTTGAGGTTTTTTTTTTTAAATTACCAACCTATCTTGACATGGAGGGCAAGGGGTTTTTTCCTTGCTCTTTTTCATGCAGTCTGGTGAAGATTTTGGCGTTTTGGGGTTTCCACTGTCTCTCATCTTGGAAAAATCTAAGAAATGGAGAAAGGTTCTGTGACCAAGAGGTTTTCAGTTGCAATGTGGATTGTTTTGACATATCATGGGAATGTGTGGGTTGGAGAAGCTGTCATGCTGAATAAGCTTTTAGAAGAATTCCCTCTCTCTCATCTTTAGGAAACCGGCTTACTGTTTTGCTTAAAACTAGAATATTTTCATAAATATGAATTTTGTTGTCAGCTCTTGCGGAGCACCCCTAGTTATTTTGATGTTGCTGATATTGCAGTAGTAGATGTATATTCCTTGCTGGTGCTTCCATGGATGTGGAAGACTGAGATGCTTGGACTTGCAGTATGGTCTACCTGTGGCGAAAACAAAGGTGTTTTGCTGAGCCAGCTCTTTGAAAATTGCCTGGTTTTTTTGTGAGTCATCTGAATCCTCTCTGCTGATATCTGTCAAACTATGGCAAGATACCCATTTTAGACTGTCAGGTTTTCAGTAGGTTCAGAGTGTCTTTTAAATCAAGTGCATGCAATTTTTGAAGTGTTGGATGTGCTTTTGTTCCAGGGAAAAACTGCGTGAATCTTATCAGCAGGTTTTGAAGTTGCTCATGGAACTGGTGAAGGCCACAATAGCTATTGAGGACCTTATCTGTAGCAAGATTGGTCTTTGTCTCGATGACAGCCTGGCTTCTGGAGATTCTAGAGAAGCTCACAGTATTGTGGAAGAAATGGGATTTATGCAATATTTCAAAGCTAGAGGAAACCATCTAGAAAAAGGTGAGTCCAATTCAGCAAACCTGGATACATAGTCAGCTCACGTTCTTGAAAACTGCCTTTTCGTTTCCTTTTGTGTGGACGAAGTTCAGAGAGAGGATATCTCTCTTTGCAATATTTCTGTGTCTTTCCAAGCTGCTCCACACTTAAGATGGTGCCTATCAATGTTGTCTCAGTTTAGTTCTTTCAATAGTGCAACTACTAAAATGTTGTCGGGAAAGCCTGAGCGGATTGTAGGGCAGGGAAGATGGACTTGGTGAATGCGGAGTTTCAGGTCCTGATGGATAGCACAGTATTCCCAAACGTTGTGAAGAGCCCTTGTGATTTTTTGACATGGAGTTATTGATGTGTCTAAGTTTTCACCTTGTAGTACATCTCCAGGACCAACCAAGGTCACTGTCTGATGTCAGTTGTTATCTGAGTGACTGATTTTGTGGCTAGCTGTCCTTTTTTTTGTGTGTGTTTTTAAATAGCTTGCTTGTTTTCAGTAGAGGAGCTGCTTGATGAAACTCTCACAGAACACAACCAGCTGTCTCCAGGGGCTGACGAAGGGTCTGAGTTGAGCCAATACTTATGTGAAAGTGTTTTTGCAAAGCCAGAACTGGCATGTGAAAACGAAGAAATGATACTGAAAATTTGTCATCGTTTGCGCACTGCAGTGGAGAGACTTCTGGAACTGGTTACAGAGTCAACTAAACAAGTAAAGCTTTTTCATCTATGTAGAGCAGCCTGGTCTAGTGGAAGGTGTCCCTGCCAATGGCAGGGGTTTGGAAGTCTGTGGTATTTAGTGTCCCTTTCAACCCCAAACCATTCTATGATTCTGTGTATAACAACACTGAAAATGTGAAATCAGTTTTAAGGCTGTATATTTGGCCTTCTAGCAGATCCTGTGGGAAGGCAATAAATGGTTGTCTTAAGTAGATTTAAACTAGGATTTTAGATTCATTTGGTAACTTTAGGGAGAATTTTTTGAGGGGGTTTTATTGCACTTCATGACAATGCTTCTTCAACATCGATAAGCAGGTTCAGGAAAACTCAGTCTGATGTTAAAATGTTTTTGAAGTATGTAGATAGCAGCAAACAGACATCCTTGTATTTATATACTGTTCAATTGTGATAATTGTTCAGAGGTTTTGGGCAAAGTCAACTTAGTACTAAAATGAAACTTCGAAACTTGGGCCTTATTGCATAGATGTTATTAAAAAATAAGGAGGGTTTTTGTTTAAATGTCTGCAGTGTTATATTACATTGCATGTGCTTCCGAGATCTGACACTTGGGGGAAATTGTTCACTTGTAGCTGGAGAAAATGCATGAAAACCACGCACAGTTTGAAGAGGAGTTGAGCCGCCGAAATCAGGAAACTGCCCAGGTGGTGAGTCAGCACCAGGAGCTGATGGAGTGCCTCAGCGAGGAGAGTGAGGCCAAGAACCAGCTGGCACTGGAGCTTCATAAAGCAGAGGGTAAGAAAATGAAATTAATATAATTTAGAGAGGTTTCAGTGTCCCTTACTCATAGCTCGTTCCTCCCAATACCTGTGGTGCGACTCGATGATCCTTGTGGGTTCCTTCCAACTCGGCATAGTCTGTGATTCTGTGCTTTCTGTGCCCTGGATTTCTTGGGCTCTGAGTCTCAGATGTTAGTGAGTCTAACATCTGATCTGCCTTTCTGGAGATTCTGTTTCTTCAAACCTAAGCCCCCAGCAGAGGATGTGTCAGGATGTTGAGAGCTGATCCCAGGCCATCAGAGCTTAATGATCCCCATTTGAATTCTATGGACTTGGAGACATTCTGTAATGTGTCAGCCTTGTAAAATCTTTTAGAATAGATTAACTGATACATTTTATTTCTTAAGGTACTTCAAAAAGCCTAACTACAGTGTAAACTTAAGTCATCTTTTACTTCTTCCTTCCCACGTCACCTTCCATTGTTTGCCAAAACTTGTTTACTCATGTGTTCAAGCTACTTTTTCCCAATAGATGAGTTTGTCTGTGTCTTTATTTGCATTCTGACTTGGGATTTTAGGCATTATCGAAGGCTACGTTGCAGAAAAAGCTGCGTTAGAGGAGGCCTTGAACCTGAAAGAGGAATCTGAGCATCGCCTTGTTGTGGAGCTGGAAAACATGCGGGAACGCTTCCAGGAGCTGACCCAGGAGCAAGCAATTCTTGGTGAGGAGCGGGTATGGCACTTTGAGTGGAAAACAAAGTCGTCTCCAGTCAGGGCACGCTGCAGTGTGTTTCTGTAATGAATCAGTGTTTGGTTTGATGACCTGGTGAGCAGCTCAAACTGGTACTAAAGAGGTGAGAGGATCTTCCTGTAGAAGCAGAAAGTAAAATAAAGCCAGGTGGTTCTTTGCTTGTAAGATGATAGTGCTGTTAGTGAAGAGTACTGCTGTAGCTCTGTGCTTAGGTAGGGATAAGTGTCTGAGCAAGTAAGAGGCATGTCTTATCTCCATATAGTTAGTTGCAACAGATAATGGGCACCTAATTAGTAACTGAAATGCTGGTTTTTTTGATACTGCAGTTGAAAGAGTTGGAGCTTGAAGGCTCCAACTGCTTTTAGGGCTAAGGAGGTAGCTTAATAATGACAGAAAAAAAATAAACTTCTCCTGAATTGTGATGATGTGTACTCAGTTTTAGACATAAGCTTTTCTCCTGCTCCCGAGCCTTGTCCTGTCAAAACACACACACATGGTCAGTCAGGGTGACGGGAAGAGTTTTCATGGTCAAGGACAGAGACTTCGGGTTTTTAAAGGAAAGTATGTGGGTTGAAAAAGCTGAATGAGGTAGTGTTGTTGCAGAGGATAAGGTGAGGAAGGATTTTAAACTTTTAGAGTGACTCACTGCAGGCCAGAGCCACTGAAATACTAAATCATATTCAGGTAAGTAGGTGCAAGTAATCAAGTTAAGTAGGTGATATGATGTCAGCTAATTACAGGGAGCTTGTGTAGGGAAGTGGAGTAGTGTAAGGGGAAACTCTTCAACATAGTGGATGAAGTGTAGTAATCCTCAAAGAGAGAGAACTCACACTGCAAATGAATGAGCACATATTTTAACAGTGACAGCAGTGATTTAATGAAGACCCTGAAGAATCTCAGTGTACTATAGCTGGTTTACATACAATTTTTTGATTAACAGGAAAAAATTCAGAGTTATGTGACTTGCACTGCAAAGCAATTCAAGACTAGGTTGTGCTGCTTCTTAATGATGAATTATTTAAATGGCATTATATGGTTTTGACTTCTTGAATTTGCAGCCTTAGTGCCATTCTAGTACTTTTGTAAGTGAATTTCTGTGTATCATCTTCCAGTGGAAATTTTATTGTTTGTGAATCACTGCCTTTGCGTTTCTGCTAATGCCAACATTACACTGCCCTCAGCTGTGTCACCAGAATGCCACCCTCAGCTGTGTTGCCTAGGTCTTTTCTGACTGAGCAGACTGTGCGACAGGGAGTTGTACGTAGGGGGCAACATGCTTAGGTCAGAAATAAAGACAGCAAGAAACAGTTTTCTAGTGAAAAACTGTTACCTGCCTCTTGCCTCTCCCCTCACCTCATCTTTTCTTCTTCTCTTCACCTCTCTGGGTCTCCACGCTGCCGTTGTCTGGCTCTGGTGGACCACCGCGCTTTTGTGTTCTTCCTTTTGGTTCTGCATTTGACCTTTTAAGCACAGTGCAATCAAAATACTCATGTTGTACATGGAATCATAGAATTATTTGTGTTGGAAGGATGCTTTAGAGATCATTTAGTCTGACCTTCCTGTAGTAACAGGGACATCTTCCACTAGACTAGACCAGACTAGGATATTGTCATTTAGAACTGACTTAAAGCAATCCATCCTGACAACTTTTGGTCAGCCCAAAGTTAAAGCATGTTTTTGAGACCACTGCCCAAATGCCTCTTGAGCACTTACTTGGGGCTTGGGGCATCCACCACCTCTCTAGAAAGCCTGTTCCAGGGTGTGACCACCCTCTTGGTAAAGAAATGCTTGTCAGCGTCCAGTCTGAACCTTTCCTGGTGCAGCTTTGAACCGTTCCCACACTCCTATCACTGAATACCGGGGAGAGAAGACTAGCATCTCTCTCCTCAGAAAGTTAAGGGAGCAATGAGGTCACCCCTCAGCCTCCCTTTCTCCAGACTAGACAAACCCAGAGCCCTCAGGCCCTCCTCCTAGGACAGGCCTTCCAGCCCTGCCACTAGAACAGGTTGCTCAGAGCCCCGTCCAACTTCACCTTGAACATTTCCAGGGATGGGGCATCCACCACCACTCTGGGCAAGCTGCCACTGTTTCACCACCCTCATCATAAAAATTCTCTTCCTTCTGTCTAGTTCGAGTCTACCCTCTTTAGTTTGAAATCATTACACCGTGTCGTATTGCTACTAAACGCGTAGCACCTAAGTTGGTATTAATAGTTGTGTCTGTCTCTGACTTCTCTTCCTCGGGGGAAAGATGGCAGAATATGAACTGGTTCAGGGGCTGTGCTTGCTTTACAGCAGTGATTGTGGCACTGAGTAACATATCCCACAGGAAATGCAAAATCACGCCTTGATGTTGCTGAGCACAAGTGCAACTGTGTGTCATGGAAACGGGTGACAGATTTGCAGAGCCTGCGCTGGGGAGTCCTGCTGGGCCAAATCCTGCTTTGGATCCCCTGACAGGAGATAAAAGGGGGATTTGAGGCACTGATTAGTCCATCTCTATATAGTGAAAATTGCAAAAAGATAGTATTGATTGTCTGAGAAAATGCAGAAAAAGCTTGTAGGTTTATAATGTAAATTCATTTCTGTAGCAGCTCTAGTCCTGTTACAGACATGAATCAATGTAGGTCATCAGGAGCTTTGTGTCACTATAAAGATGAAATGCAATTAGTGCCTACCTTTTTTTTTTTTTTTTGGGATTTTTTTTTNTGGGCATATCTGTATTCCATACAAATTTTTAGTGATTTAGAAGATGGAATGGATCACAGTGTTCTGTTCTTGTCTTGTACATGTCTGTGTATTTTGATTTCTAGGAACACCTGTTGCTAACATAGCACAGAAAGAAGGTTCAGGTTTGTAATAACAAGTGTGGTTTTTTTTCTTGCTGTGTTGTCGTAACAACGTGTGAATAAATTGATAGTTTTGATTTTATTTTAACATTGAGGAATAGTACTTAATAAATAGACCCAACAGGTTACGAAAAGTGTTTGAGGTGGTGTAAAATGGTGAGCTAAAAACGTACAGCAAGATCTGAAGGAAGTTTGAGGGAGACTAGAGAAATGTAACTGAATGGATTGGTAGGTCAGAAAAAAGGAGAGCAGAACTGAGTTATGGGAGAGAAGAGGAAACCCAAAATAAGCAAGAAGGCACTTTTTTTTTTCCCTCCTAAACTAAAGTATGCACACTTAACTCCTGAGTGGCTAACATTTAGGTCTGATAAATTCACAGTTGCCATGATTGTTTTGTGGTCCACTCAAAATGTAATTCTCCTACCATTTTTTAGATGAATTTTATTTGCACACACACATATATTCATAGATGTGTTCTCTCGTACGTTCACTCTCTCTTGTTTCTAGACTTTTCCCCCAAAGAGTGTGAGCTGGGTAAACCAAAACCCTCAAGTGAATAAAAAGTTACCAAGGTAAATTGCTGTTGGAGTGAGAAGGTTGCAGTGAGCTGTCTTGCCTGTTACTGTATATTTATGCCTTCTGTCCATTCAGGTCTCCCTCAAACACTATTTTTATTTAACCTATTTTTGGTAACCGCCTCACTGTCCTGAAATTTGCTACTGCCCTCTGAAAGAGAGGGGATGTATAACTGAGCTGGTTACGGTGTATTTTGGGATTGACATTCTCCCAGCAGCAGCAGTGCAGCTCTTGCCAGCAGCTCGTTACAGCTTGAACAGTTGCTTTTGCTGCAAGTGCCAAGTCCCAAAATTCACCCCCTTTCTCCCACCCCAACCATCTTGTAGTACTCTTCCTCTAGTTTGGAATTGTTTGGAGTAGGTGGAAAACGTGATAAATACAAATCATTCTGTTTGGAGTTGACATGGCTTATTCCTTGAAAAGCTGACGCCTCCTCCCGTTTTTGATGTGGAGTACTAATGTGAGTAGAATGACCTCGCTAATTAAATGCACTCAGAGTGGAGCTTGGCATTTGCTAATGACTTTGGGAGTGGGGAGAAGTGTGCTGGGGCATTGCTGAAGGGGAATTGCATGACTTGAATAAGCATTAATAAAATAGCAGGTTTTGTCTACAGAGGAACAAATCTGCGAGCTGATGATCTACTTGTGTTGCTTGAAATTCTGTTTATAAGTTGGGGACATGTGCTTAAAAAAGCAAAAAAAAAAAAAATCAAAAAATTGGTTAAACAGATTGCCAAAATCTGATACCTGCTTTCTATTAAATACTGTGAATTCCAGGTAAAATCTGTTTGCCTAATTATTTTTTTCCTTTAACTTGCATTTCTGTCGGAGGAGGTGACCTATGACTGTGTAACTCAGCATTACCTAATCAGTATTTTGTTCCTTTGAAAGCACTAGTGTTCCTTTGGAAGCTAAAACAAAGGCATCAGCCATGTTTCTTAGGATACAGAAGGAAAAATTTCTGTGCTTGTTTTCCCAAAGGTTAGTTCTTTTCTCACAGGGTCTGTCTATATCCGTGACCTTCCTCTGGGTGCACAAACAACTGTATGCAGGGGACCTTGCCCTCCTCTCTGTACTGTGTGTAACCAAATACACTGGAGTGCTATTTTATTCCCATTATTCCCATCTCCAGCTTGCCAAAACCCAGCTCTTGGCAAAAGATACCCTCTGTTGTGCAGCTGTGGCTGGGATTGAGTCTCCTAATGGAATTCAGACTGTTGGCTTTTTTTTCTGTGTGTTTCAGCTGCTTGCTCTGCTGCATCTCACGATACGTGTGATATATGATATATCCAATACAGCTCAAGGGGGCTGGGAGAGAATCTGGGGGGGACTCTTCATTTCATGCATTCTGCCAGAGCCTGAATTACATCCACAAGCCTGAATTTACATCCACAGTATTTATTGTGATTATTTAGCGCAGTGCTATAAAAGGTAGAGAGTGTGGCCCCCATTGTTTTTATATAGTCCATGGCTCCTGATAATTGTATATGTGCAAAATTAGTGCTTGGAGTGAAATGTAGTTGGAATGTAGGTGTCCCAAACCAGAATCTACTTTCCTTGTTTCTCTCTGTCCAGCCTCTTTGATTTCCAGAGCCAGAGACTTCGCATTCCCCGCACATTCTGTTCCATTATCCTCACTGTGGCGACATTTCCCCCAAGTGTTTAGTGTAAATGTTGTTGCATCATTCCAAATCTGTGACACTCATCCTCTTAAGCATGAATGTGGAAGTGTTCATGATTTTTTGCTTATTTTCAGGTGTCTAGAGATGTAATTATATACCTGTGGAGAGCAAAACCCTAGAAAAAAGTGCTGTAGGCAGGCTGTGGTTGTCCATTCTGGAAGGTGGGCTGGATGACCACTTAAGGTTCTTGTTGGATCACAGACTTAGCTTTGATTGAATTTATCACATTTAAGGTGATGATGGAACATTTGAAAAGTAAAATGATGAGTTCTTGCAGGACCTTGCTTTGATACAAAATAGGCTTCTATTTTTCATGCTCAGGTTACTTATGTTTACATAAAAGTAGCTTTGCCTTGTGAATGCTCACAGTAGTCTCAGTTTTGGTCTCCCAAACAGCATGTTAAGTGCATCCAGCTGATTGAAAATTCAGTTTGTAGCTATAAATTAACTCTCGATAACTTAATTTAAACTATATAAATTTTCCTACTTGTGGTAATGCTTTTGCAGTCTGTAGATGTGCCATCTTTTTTTCCCAGGTGTTTCTTCCATTTGTAATCTCAAAACTGGACTAATTTTCTATAAGCATGATTTTTCTCCAGGTTTTAATCCCCACTCTGGTTCAGAGAAATACAGTAACTTTGCTTTTTCACAGCAGCTCCTCCTCAGGGTTGGGCTGGGCACCAGTGGCCACTGGAAAGATGAACTGGGTGCTAATTTACCAGTATGGGTGGTAGGGGCAGTATATCCAGCATGACATGAGGCAGGGAGTAATGGAGAAGCTGGATATTGGATGTCTAAGAAGGATCTTAGCATGAGAGTTTTGAGGAATTGAGAATTCTGTATTGGATGGCTTGATTAGGAAGAGAGTTGGGAAAGAAGGGTGGCAAGGATCTTGGAAAGAGCAGTGAAGGATGGGACAGTTGGAAGGGTAGGTATGAAAGACTAAGTGGCTGACAGTGGTGTGTTTGGGGTTTAAACCTGGGGATGGAGCACATCTGGAATGGAGTGAACTGGGAGGATTGAGGATCTGGTGTGGTTTGGAAAGAGCCTCTGGGGCAAGAAAAGTCTGGAACTGGGGTTGAGAAGGCAAGGACCTAGGGAGTGAACTTGAAGGATTCCTGGTCAGGTGAGATGGCCCTCTCTGGAATTAGGAGGTCTCCGGGGGTGAAGGTGAAAGCTTTCTAAGGGCCTAAGAATGTCTGCAGCCAGGATTCACTTAGGGATTGAGGACAGATACCCCTGGCCTCCTTTGCTGAGAAGGCTTTTGGAGACCCCATGAGCAGCCATGCTTCAGAATTCCTGTTGTGTCTCTTCTAGCCCATCTCAGGAATATTTTTCTTTGTTTCGATGCTGTCCAAAATACCTGAATTTAATCTCATCTGAAACATCTGATTTTTGTGCCCTGCACTGACAGACTTTTGTTCTTTCTGTGTTCTTGTTCAGGTCTACTCAAGGAAGTCGAATTTTTATCGAAGGAGAAATTAGAGCTTCAGTGTCAGGCAGAAAAGGACCATTCCAACTTACGCTCTCAAATGAAGGTTTTGGAGGTGGAACTGGAAGAACAGCTGCACAGTAACCAAGACCTGGCTACACAGTTACTGGAGGTTGCTGAATTAAAGCAGCAAATTCAAGTTCTTGAAAAACAGCTTAAAAACCAGCGCCAGTTCATGGATGTAAGTAAGCCTGGGACCACATTTCCATGGGTTTGGAGGTGATAAATTCTTCTCCTGGTGTGTGACTGTGACTTGGAGGACGGTTCCTAAAATGGGATATTTTCAGTTTTGTTTGAAATTAAGACTTTTTGGTATTCTAGTCTCATAAAAGAAATAAAAAAAGTTATTTTTTTCAATTCCCTTTCTGTAGTATTGCAGGATAACTTTTCCTTTCTATTAATTAATAGTTGTAGTTTGTATGTACATTGCAATCAAAAAGATGGTTTTTTTTCTTTCTCTGTAATTGTAGATATGCTTTCAGGACTACTAGAAGGTGTTAATTATTTTTAAATTAAGTTTCTTCACCACAAAGACAGCCCCCAAAGTATTCTTGTACGCAATATAGTAATGAAATGCCAAGTTTCTCTCTCTCTCTGGCTGGATTTACAGGAGCAAGCTATAGAAAGGGAACATGAACGCGATGATTTTCAGCAGGAAATTCAGAAACTGGAAGAACAGTTAAAACTGTCAGCAAAATCACAGACTTCAGGACAGCCCAGAGAATACAGAGTGAGTAAAATAACACTTAATGACCAAAGGAGTTTGTTTATTACAATTAAATAACAAAACCTGTATTTTCTTGGAGATATGACTCTTGGGAGACTTTTTTTTTTCCCCCTCTGTTGTCACCCAGAGAGCAGATTTTTCTTCCCCAACTGACTGAACTACATTTAGGCAGTGAAAATGCACTTTATATGATTTGTTAGGGTGATGGAAAGAACCGTTTTATGTGCTTTACAGTAAGGTTTCACAGCTCCTCTGAGTCTGATTTAAATGAACCGAGGAGAACAACACTAGAAGACACTCTGCTCTACAGAGCACATCTGAGGGATGACTTCTGGGTTCTAAATGTATTTCTTTTTTTTACAGCTGTAGAAATTATAATAGAGTTGTTCTTTGTCTGCATGCCTTGTCCTGTTTAGGTTTATAACGAGTTCTTGTTTACACATGTTCATTTGTTTGATGCTTGGTTTCAAACATTAACTTTTTCTTTTTTTTTTTTTTTTTTTTTTTTTGGTTGGTTGTGTTTTTTCATGTAAATGAACATTATACAGAACTATGAATTGATTCTACAGGTATGGAAAACAGCATGAACATCTCTTTAACTTTTCTTTCCTTTCACTTTCGATCCTTTCTAGATCTGCTTTAGCTTCTCTTCCTCCTCTTGATATGTCAAGGCGTGACTTGGAGCTAAGGCTACAGGTTTTAGGGTGGCAGAATTCCTTTCAGGGCATGAGGGGCTGCTTTCAGTTTAATTTCCTTTGCATAAATAGTTTGCTCTCCTGGCTTATTGCTCAAAGGTATTACAGGCAGTTACTCACTGTAACAGAGCTTTTTGCCATGAAAGGAGACGTTGCGGTTTGGAGTATACGAAACAAAGATACTGGAATGGTGATGATACTGTGCCTTAGCCTTCAGCTTGTGTTCGTGACCTGGTGCTTACCAAAACTTCGATGTATAAACTACTTAGTTACACTTCTATCTGCTTATTTATGTGTAGTTTATGGAATTGTGTACCTCAGTGTTAGAAGAGCCTATCTTATAAGGGCGACTGCATCTTCTGTAGAGCAGGTTTTCCATGCTGGAGAGCGTAGCTGAAAAAATGAAGACTAACTGCTAGAGCTTTGCAACCCCTCTCAGAAAGGATGAAAACTTACTTGGAGAAGGACACACAAGGATGGTAACCAAGCAAGTGACATTTGTAGGTAGGGTGAGGAATGCCAGGCATTCCATGCCAGAATGAAACATCAGGATTCGTTTGGTTGTTAAATGCAGCTGTACCATCAACAAGTGCTTAACTCGCTCCAAACCACACCAGTTCAAGTGAACTCCTAATTCCTGCATGTAGCAGTTACAACAAGCTCACAGTTGGCCTCTCTGCTGTTCACTAGGCTCGAGGTATGTGTGAGTGGGATTATTTTGGAGAAGGAGTGCTGGCTGGTATTTGGGATCTGCAGTGTGCTCTGTGAGGGTGAGGGTTGTGGAAGTGTTTCCTTAGCTACAGGATTGCAGTACCAGCTTTCCAGCAACGTGGTGTTGAAACCACACTTTTTATGTCTGAAGTGTCATAGTTTTGGGAATTTTATAGCATTAGAAAGGTTAGACTTCTAGAATATTTTTCTATACCCAAAAGCTTTACTGTAAGGCCTGTGTTATGCTTAACAGTTGGTCAGCTGCTGATGAGATGAGAAGACAGTAAGATACATACATACATAATTAAGGAAATGTTTATGTGCCTGTAAGCAGCCGAAAACATAATGTTAATCATTTTTGGTTTTATAAACCAGTCTCTGACACTCTCCATGCTTATTAATTTGACTCTTTTTCTCTATTTCACTAGAGCGTGTTTTGCTTCTTTAGTAGTATCTGTATAGTACTTTGAAGATGTAAAGTTCTGTATTAATGCAAAGAATATTTTATAACGTCAAAATGGAATTTGCATCAATTCAGATGCTTCCTGACGAACAAAGCATTTATTTTGTAAAGTCTCATCTTCTTTGCTCGTGTGTATTGACCAGATTACTTCTCCTTTCCAAGTGCTTTCCTGCCTGACCTTGCTTTCAGTGTGCTTAATGACTTTATCACGCCTTGAGGTAGAGTGTCTGTCACACACACCCACCAGAGCTCCTGGCCTTGCCTTCACCTTGATTACTGGGATGAATGAATGACTGTTTTCCTGCAGCTCTTTGTATTGTTGGATCTCAGTGAGCTCAAATTCATATCTAAATGATTTTTGGAAAAAGAAGTACCTTGTCCTATGTTGACTCCTGGGAATCTCTCTGATTTGTAGGCGTCAGGTGTGTTACATTGCATATTTGTCTTTCAGTTCTTGGTATCTTCCTTTAAACTGGAATTCGTTGGAAATATTGGAAGAGGGTTCTGAGGTTACAGAAATCTAATGCTGTTAATAATAATTCATGTAGTCTTGGGGGTTTTTTTCAATCTTAATACAAACTCCCCACACCACAAGGCTCCTTTGACAGTATGCCTTCATCTAGTATTTTGTGAGAATACTGCAAAAATTGAGAGTAATCAAATGTCCATCTAAGAGCTGCTGCTTTTGGAAAACAAGATTTCAGGAAGTTACTTTTTCATCCTTTCTGTCCACTTCTAGTTTTATTTTCACCTGGGATTTTAGCACTTCTTTAGAGCGTAGTAAAACTCCACCTGCTCTGACGCTCTTGCTTCCAGTTGAAAGTTTGTTATATCGCCTGTATACTGTGATTTCTGTATAGGTAGAATCTTTGCAAGCAGAACTAAAAGAGAAGATGGATGATTACAATAAGCTGTTATTAGAAAAGGAGCGAAAACACCAGGAAATTACAGCTCGTGATAAGGAGATAGAAAAACTGGTGGCACAGATCCAAGAGCTGAAGTGCAGCGGTGCTGAGGTCTCCAAGACTGTACACTCATTGGAACAACAGCTGCAGAAAATGAAGAAAGTGGAAACTGAACTGAAACAAGTAATTTTTAAATCCTTATTTAAGTGGGGCTGGCATTACGTGACAGTGGCTTTGTGGGGGTTATTGGTGGTGCTTGTCACTGTCCCTTGGCACCCAGTGGTGAGTTAAACTGGTGTATTAACGGCAGATCTCACAGCCACAGTTTTAAATAAACTCTGGTTTTACAAACTCCAAGTCCACTATAGAGACTTATATACTACTTGTAAGTAGTGTATACCTATATACTACTTATAAGACTTACTCTAAGTCTTATAGTGGAGGATGCTTTTGATAGTTGTCATGCTTTTGTGGTTCAGAGCTGCTCTTATTCTTGTCTGGAAGTTTCTGAGAAGGTGACATTACTGAATATTAAACACTGAGGGTCTTCAGTGAGTCCCTGTGTTTAAAATCATATGATCTTAATCTGTAGCCCTTCTTGCTCTGTGCCTTTAAAGCCATAATCTGAAGTTTTTAGTGCTTTGTTACTAGTGCAGATTTATTCACAGCTTAAAGTTAAGAATTACATTCCATTTAGCAAAAGTATTTGTCTTTGACCAAATATTTGAGTAACTTTTTTTCTACCATCTTAAAGTAAACGTTCGGTTTCCTCCCAGCAGTTTTCCTTGGCTCAGTATTGGTGGGAGCTTTGTGGAGACTCTTTTTGCCTTCAGTCACTTAATGCAAGGTTGTAGAGGAGGTAGAGTCAGACTTGGAGGTGCACAGTGAAAGGATGAGAAGATAGGAGTATAAACTGCAACAAGGGAAATCCCAATTCAGTGGTAGGGGGAAGTGGTCCCACTGGGGGCAGCCAGATGTTGAAAAAGGGGGCTCACAGTGGCAGTGATGCCTCTGCCTGGGAGGTGTCACAGTTCCCTGAGCAGAGCCAAATTGATTCTGATTTGAGTCAGACACTGGACCAAGGGAGTTCTAGGGACTTTTCCCAACTTAAGCCTTTCTGTGGTTTTATCCAGACATACAAAAACCATGCCTGTTCATTTTCTGTCTAGGGGTGGATGGAGACTGTGGTGCTGCTGTTGGCGAGGTTTTTTTTTTTAATTAGAAAAAAATAAAGGGGTAAAACTTAAGTGAGCTAAACCGTTGAATTGTTTTGAACTCCAATTTCTTTATAGGCTGTTGAGAATATGTACTTTTCCTGTACTAGGTTTGTCAGGGACGATGAAATGTTTGGGCAGCGTTGTTCTCTGGTTAGGAAGGTTTCTATATTGACAGCAATTAATTCTAGCATGAATTTTTTTTTTTTCAGGATAAAGAGGCATTGCAACAGCAGCAGTACAACAACCTGATCCAGATCTCTGCCCTGCAGTCCAAGCTGGACGAGGCAAGGCACAGAGTGCCCGTGGATGGCAGTTCTGCCCCTGTGCTGAAGGAGCAGCTGCAGGCAGAGCAGGAAGCACTTCAGGCCAAGGAGAGAGAGGTGAGAGCTTTAGTAGAGTCCTGCAGACTCTTGAGTTGCTCTCATAATTGCATAAATATTTTGTACACACTTATAGTTGGGAATTTAATCCATTCAAACCCCAAATGATTTAACGTGTTAATAAACGCGCCTTCTTACCCAGAATTCTCTGTGCTTTGGCCATAACTAACCTTCCTTTTTCTTGCTTTGTTCTGTGTTCATCTCCCTTCCCGCTGGAAACTGTCTTGTGATGGTTCACATCAGCTTTGAGACTGATTGATCAGAATCAGTTGTAAACTGATTTCCCTTTCCTTCCAAAGTTGAAGTGGAGCAGAAGGTAGATAGCTTTTTGTTTGAGAAGGAGGGATAATTCTTGTCACATTATTTGGAACTCTTATTGGATTTACATGCACAGATGCATGCACAACTCTGCTGTATGTTTATATTATTATTACATAATTATTATAATGTCTATGATATAAAACATCCGGTCCAGTTAAGGATGTGCAAAGAAGAAAAACGGTGTGATCCTCCAGTCAATTTTGCACCATTCTTTCAAGAGCAGTAAGACAATAAAAATTCATTTCTTACAGATGGAATTTCCGTGTCCCTTCTGAAGTTTAACTTCAATAGTCACATTCCCAAAGGCCCTATACCTTGCTACCCATTATAGCAAGAGATGATAAAACCTGTGGATGGCAAAATCACACTGCTTCCACTGCTCTTTCAAACATATGTGGTTATTGACTCATCTATTTGATGTCTCTTACTGGAATTAGCACTTCAATGCTAATTTCTGTGTTGTGGGAGGAGGAGAATGGTGTTTCTGTTAACTGCTTGTGATTAAATTGGACATCCAGTGCTAATATGTCTCCTGTTGTTACTGCAAATTACCTCAGTCAAGCCTTGATTGTTCACAGTACAGGTTAACATATCTCATGTGAGCAGTTAGATTTTTTACTTTTGAAAAAGAAAATGGAAACCCACCTTTGCAGTACTTTGGTTTTGCAGATGAGGAACTGGAACACAAGCTTCTCACTCTGGTTTATATGTCTTAGGTATTTCATTAGTGCAGGTTGATTAGAGTTTAAATCACAGAAATTGCTGAAGTTACTTGTTGTCATTAAGTAAGATGGTGAATGAACTTTTATCTTTTCTAGTTAAGTAAGAGGACTTAATTGAAACAACTATGCATTTTCTTTTTTTTTGTTTTTCAGATTGCAAGCTTGCTAGACCAACTAGAGCAATATAAAGATAACTTGAACAGCAAAAATGAGGAGATATTGCAGCTGAACTTGCAGTTAGAGATACAAAAAAACCTTAGCACTTCCAGCATCAGCCAGCTTCAGGTAGAGAATGCACACTTGAAGGTGGGTTTCCTTAGCTTTAGTGTGTGCTGGCTAAAATGCCAGAAACCTTCTATCTTGAGTGTTATAGTTGTCATGTCATGATGTTGTAAATGGATAATTGATTTGATTCTCTTGCCAGGGGACTGTTGCATTACTGTTACAAGACTAATGCTGGGTATTGTAGAACCAAAGCCCACAAATATTCCAGATTCATACTTGCAGCGTTATTTTCTACATTTGATTTAGGTCAAAAGCTTTGGTAATTTTCTGGGTTGTGGCAGTCTAATCTGGTGGTACAAACTCAAAGCAAATAGCTGTAGTTGTGTTCCTGAATTCTTCAATGCTATAGTGTAGAGGAGAATGTTTAAATAAAAGCCCCTAGTTCTGTTCTGCCATTAGGTTGAGAGAGGAAGTCAATCCTTTCTGATGAGATTACTGTTTTTCCTGGTCAGGAGGATCTAACAAAACTTCATGTGAAGCAAAGTCAGGACCGGGGTATTAATGATTCCTCAGCTTTGTCATTCCCACAAGCACTACTTGAAGAAAAGAATCAAGAAATCGATCACTTGAATGAGCAGATGAAGAGGCTCCAGCTCGAGCTACAGAATGCTCTGGAGAATAAAGTAAGAGTGCTTTCTGTATGTTCATTGCTTGATTTCTGGGGGGGAAGCAAGGCGTGCAGAATCTTATGGTAAATGAAATCTGTTTGATAATTCTCTTACGAAAGTAGAGATTACGTTGAGTAGCTACCAGCAGAAGTGTGCAGTTCTTCCTGGCATTGAATGTGTGATTCAGAAGAAAAATGTAAACTCTTATGTGCAATAGTAACTGTGTCTACATACAGTAATATTCAGTCATTGTCCTTTTGTTTAGGTTGTGGAAGACCAAAAGTCTGAAATTGAAGAACTCAAATTACTGGTCGAGCACCTTCGCGTTGACCAGGAGAGGCTGCGTAAGGACAAGGATGAAGAGGTAGAGCAACTCCATGGAGTAATTGAGAAGCTTCAAAAAGAGCTGGCACAATTTGGACCAGTTTGTCACGAAGATAGTGACAACCAAGATGACTTCTATCAGGTTGCATTGGGAAAGCCAGTGGAAAACCTCCAGAACGAGTTGAAGAAGGGGCTGGTGGATTGTCAGGGTGATCCTGATCCAAACAGAAGAAGCGCGTCACTACTCTCCAGAGTGAGAGAACTTCAGGAGGAACTGGAGCTTATCTCAGCTTCTAGACAAGCTCTGCAGCAGCAACTGGAAGAGAAGGAACTGCAGTTCAAAATGGAAGTGGAAATTCTGGAGAAAAAATGCCAACAGTTGCGACAGTCATCAGAGCAGTATGTTGCAGAGCTAGCCTCTCTGAGAATCCAGCACGAGGCGCTTCAGGAAGAATACAGCCTTTCCCAAACACGTTTGTCTCAGAGAGAGGTTGAAACAAAGATTACTGAATCTCGAGTTCAAAAACTTGAAGATACTGTGAGAGAAAGGGAAGCAAACATTCTAGAGAAAGAGATGCAGATTAAGACAATGGCAGATCAAAGAGAAGCTGATAGCACCGAGCTGCAGTATCTAACAGAAAAGGCAGCAGAGCTCCAAACTGAGTTGGAAAAGAGAGATGCAAGTCAAGCACAAGATGTTTATAGTCTTCAATTAGAAGTTTCTAGACTGGATTTCCAGGTGCAAGCACTGAATCAGAAAGAAGTAGCTTATCTGAGAGAAATCAAGGAATTGCAAGGGAGCACTGCAAAACTGAAAGGTCAAATCAAGGCCCATATGAAAGAGCTTGAAGCCTTACGATTGGAAAGAGCTGAAGTTCTTTCACAGTTGGAGTCATACCAGCTAAAGGAGCAACTAGGTCACGAAGGGACTAACTTTCTCAAGCCCTTCTGCCAGAGAGAAAGAGAAGGAGTAGCCCTTAAAAAGGGAATGGAGGAATTAGAAGAACTGGAAGCAAATAATGATCACTCATTCCCAGTACTGGCTTCTCCTACTGCTAAACTGGTATATGATTTGTTTCTTAATAGTATTTTTTTGTTTTATAAAGCCTTATAGTTTATCCTTTTGAGTGCTGTAAGAAAAGGAGAAGGTGAATACTGTGACGTAAGGATGGCTGTGGTGAGTCAGCTGAAGGGTCTGTCTGTCTCTGTAATTTCTCCAGCAATAGCTACAAATGGATGCCTGGAAGGACAATAAAGAATAGGGCAAGCACCCGCAGAAACCTAATCCAGCTTTTCTGAGCTGGATGTGGTTTTGACCGTGGATCCCAAAGTGTGTTTTGGGTGTAGGTTGCAAGGAGATGGCAGTGAGGGAGCTGCAGGGGGCCCAGGGCTGCTCCATGCTGGGTACAGCTGGGCCCACCATAGGACACAGCCAAGCCCACTACCCATATATGTGGCACTGCCTGGAAAAACATATTTCAGAGAGCAAAATGCTGGACAGGCAGTGAGGAGTAAGGGTGGGGGGGCAAGTTTGAGAAACAGCCCATGGAAAAGACCATGCTAGAGCAGAGATCCACGCTGCAGGGTAGGAGGAAGAGGAGTTTGGGATCAGGGAGCAAGCCTGGGGAGAAAAGATGGGGGGGAGCTCTTTCAATGTTTGTCTTTGTTTCTTGCCATCCAGCTGCATTTCAGTGGCAATAGATTAAATACGTATTCCTCAAGTACAATCTGTTTTGCCTGTGAGAGTGGTTAGTAGGTGATATCCCTTTCTTTTTCTCCACCCAAGAGCTCTTTCCATCTTATTTTTTCCCTCCTGATCTGTTGAGGAGGGAGAGTGAGAGCATGGCTGGGTGGGCTTCTGCAAGGCAACCAAGGTCAGCCCACCATGAGCTACCAGCACTGTGTTTGCCATCCTTTTATGGCTGTACTGGAAAGCTACTTGAAAATACTTACTTTCTCCTTTTTTTTTTTTTTTTTTTTGTTTTAGAAATCTGTGACTCTTTCTTGTAATTATTCTGAATCTTTCCTAGAACCATTTGCTCCAAGTAACGTGATCTTATTAAACTCAATCACTCAATTTCAGAGGCACTAGGACCCAGGTGACCCTTTCTTCGAAGAACTGTAGTAGTCTGTCATACATTAGCTCACTGTCTTTTAAGGCTGGCTTTCAGAGGTGAAAAGTGTTAGTAAGAGGGCTTATGTGAAAAAGAGTTTGAGTGCTTACATGGATTTTGGGGTTGGCAGTATGACGTGGATATAAACATTCAAGGTAGTTGACTTATTTAAAGAAATTATAGGATAATTACCCTGTAAAATGATGTGTTAATTCTTAAAGCAGAAATGTAGCCGTGCAAAATGCGATGGTTCCTGGTGCTTGTATTATCTGCCTAGAAGTTCTGGTTTGGATCAGTGCCATTTTCCTAGGGGATACTATATGTTCAGGGTCTGTCTCAGAAATCCCTCAGGAAGAGGAAACAGGTGGGAAAAGTGTTGAATGATCTGTGCAGACTGATATACTTCAGACCAGTTGAATATGTCTGTACAAGGCAGCAGACTTCTGTCTGATGGCTACTGGACCATGTTGCTTACACAGGTGGGGCTTGTTAGATCCCTGTTTAAGGAGCACGAGTAACTCAGGGTTAATTGAAGAGAGAGCTGGTAAAATTTTGAAGGACATAAAGCTTTGCTGGAATTCTGGGGGCAGTTAATAAATGATTTAAAAGTTAATTTTTCAAGTAGAAACTCAGATTCTGAAATGTTTAATTGGTGTCTACGTGTCAGTATTATGTATTTCCATAGTTTAAGTGCTAAAAGTTTTAAAGTAGTCTGAGGAGGGATGGTCATCAAAGTTGGAGAATATGTTGAGTCAAAGTAAGTAAACTACTGTGTCTTCAAGCATTCATTACAATAGACTTTTTCCTATGGATCTCTTCATCCCAGTATTAGAAAAAGTACAATATTTGCAGCATTCTTAGAGGAGCAAAGAACCCTCATGCAGTTATCCTTGGTTTCAAAAGTGGAAACAACGTGAAAATTAGGAAATGTATTCAAATGAAAACTGGAGGAGCAGTGAGAAGAGGGAAGTACTTGCAGCTAGCACTAGGCTTAAAATAGGCTACGACTTATCAGCTAAGAGGGGTGATTAACACAAAAGGATTAAGGTGATGGTCTAAGATGAGAGAGAAAACAGTTATTCGCTGTATTTGGCAACGTAAGAGTTATGGAGGATGAAATGAAATTTCCATGTTGACAAGTTTAAAATAAACTATCTTCTCAAATAGTGCATCATTTACACTCAGCCACAGAATCAAAGAGGTCAAAAGAGTAATTTTAGCTTAAAATTACTTAGATGAAGCGCCTGAAGGATAAAATCAACCGATTTTAAAAGATCTTTTTTAAACACGTGTTTCTCAGTTTGTAAAATCATATTCAAATTCCATTAAACAATTAATACGTGTTATTTCATTGTAGGAAAAAGATGAAGTGATGTTTGACTTGACAACTCACAATACAAATCCAAAAACTCAGATTAAGCAATCACAAGAAAATACCTTGCTTCAGGAGTTGGATGTGATCCACAGCTCTGAAGAGGATCAAGATTTGAAAAAGCATTGCCAGCAAATGTTGGAAATTCATCGAATGCCTGACTCTCCAAAACACAATTTGGATGCAGACAAAGACATTTCAGAAGACTTCCAGAATTTAGTTGCAAGTATGTGTTCATGGGGCTCGCCTGAAATCATGAGAAAACAAGATACAAGCATGGAACTTCAACCAGTGCTTCGCCTGACGCCCTTCTCAGAAGTTGAAAACACAGATTTCGAAATTGTGCACACAAGGTCATCCCTGCAAGGAGATAATTCTGTATCGCTGGGATATTCCAGGCTGGCTGACAATGGCAGTGGGGATGCAGTGGTGGGAGTAGGCAGAAGATCTCCAGCTTTCTCTGAAAGCACCTATTCTGTTGATGATGATGAAGATATGCGGAAGAAGATTTTGGTAAGTGTTATTCCGTGTCTGATTTAATTCTTACTTAAACAAGACTGCTCAGCCCTGTCCCCCTGGGATCCTTGATGGGCCATTGGCTCCAAGTGGTAGAAACCAGTGCTGGGGGTGGGTCCAGTAATGTTGTTAAGTCCTCTCTTACGGTGATAACAACTGATACATTTGTGATAACACTTCGTGTGCCAGTAATTGAGTTAAACCTGTAAAATCTTTGCAACCACAGTACTCAGTGTACTGAAACAGCTCCCCACTTACAAATATCTGTTGTTGAGTGTTAGAAGAGACTCTTTCAAAATTGGAGAATAGAGAGATTTTTTCAAATGGAGATATTTTATGTATTATGTATGTGTGTATATATATATATTCATATATTTTCTGTATCCTGTAATTTCACAGGAAGATAAAGTCTGTACTTTAGAAAATTTATCTTCAGTTGTATATTTTTGTGCCTTGCTTTTGAAGAGCAATTAAATATAAATACATGTCTTTTTCTTAAGACTGTTTAAAAGAGGGGAAAAATTGAGATGGAACGGCTCCCAGAGAGCACCAGTGTTGGATTCATCGTGGTATTTGCCATTTCTAATACTATGATCAAGTAGGCATGGCTAAAATCTGCACTAGTAACAGAGTTATCATAAATGCAGAAAACAAAAGCTGCACTCAGAAAACTAAATCAATGTGAAAACTTTACTTCCAAGCAGATGAGAGAAGCTGATAACCTGACTTTAACCCCTTCTGATTTACAAGATGATGTAAGATCAAGAGCGTCTGTGATGAGCAGTGGATGTGGCAGCAGTAAGTTTAACTTTGTAGATTCCTTTCACTTCCTTATAAAACTTCCTTATAAAAATATTATGTTTCCTCTTTCTCCCATGTTATTTTACTTTCAGGTCTTTTATTGGAAAGCTGTGCCTCTGGCAGGGGGTTGTTCTTTGTTTAGAAACATTTGTAGATTTGTACCTGCTTCTACCTTCTCATCTTTATATCCTGAAAAGGGGGCAGGGGTTTGAGTCCTGATTTTTAACCACAGCACTTTCTCTGGTGCTAAACACACACTTCCTGCCTTTTAACTTGTTCAAGTTAGTTAAGATCTTAACCAACCAACTAGATCTGACCCTGCATTCAGACTGGGAGAAGAAATCAGTGGTTGTTATGCAAGTGGTTGTTCTGGTTCCAGATTCTCTTCATATTTATAACGCTTGTGGGTGTGGGGGGTTGTCTGTTCCTTCAGATACCAGCTCGAATTTGGCAGCTAAACTAAAGCAGGAGCTCCAAACATCAGACCACCTCGATGCCAGTGTCATGGCTTATCTGCGGTACCGTGGAGTGTTCCCAGATGTTATGGAATCAATGAAAGAGAAGGAAGTACTTTCACCACAGCTAAAGGTAATGTGTGATTCATACGAGCATAGCAGCAAATTAAAACTGGGCAGCAAAAATGAAGTGCTAACAGGAAATGGAGTTAGCTGCTACATTTACACTGAAAACTGCTCTGTAGTGCTTTAAACTTCGAGTTGGTTATGGTTCTTGGGTCATGTTTCATCTCTTATTACAAAATCACTGACTTTTGCTTGTGCTTGGTAGAACTGAACTAGTTTTGCTAGGACAGCGCTGGTGATGTGTGAGAATGTGGTGGTTCAAGGGCTGGTCAATCTGTTTTATGGGTTTGTCTTGGAGGCTTCACAGAAACCTGTTCCTGGTGCAACCATAGCTAGCTGACATTGTACTCCCTTGCCCATTCTTGTCATTCTGATGTGATGGAGAGCTGTGGAAACACCTTTGCAAGGTGTGGAGGGATACTTCAAAGTCAGTTCAAGGAGCATGAGGAATACACAGAAGACTTGAGCAGTGAGTGCTCGCTCTAGTCAGAAAGGCAAGTTGAAGAAAGTATATACCTGGCATTCTTTGGTTTGGTGAACAAGCTGAACAAGCTCTCAGCCATTCCAAGAATTCCAGCTGTGGAAAGGGAGAAATTCTCACCTATGAGTCTGGCAAGTGCAGAAGGTTATAGTGAGTTCTTGAGTAATAAGAAACTAGAAGAAACACGCTTCCTAGAAAGTGAATGCTACCTTCTAATGTGCTTAGCAGGTTCTTTCAGCTTGCTCAGCACAATGTAGGAAGATTGGTGCAGTGCAGTAAGGCTGTGCAGGGGCAAGGCAAGCCTGAATTCAAACTCACTTCAGCTGACTGACACAGTAACTTATAGGATGAAGGAGACTGGGCCTTCATCGCTGCTCAAGTCAGAAGGAGGAACCTTCCCCCACCCTCTGCAGTGGTCCTTCATAACAGATATAATGCTCTAGGGTTGGAGAAGGAAGAGCACATGGAGTAACTGGAGTGATCCAGGAAAAGCCAACCATGCAAAGCTGATGCAACCACCCTCTGGCGTTAGAACCAGTGCTACCAGAAAAGCCCATAAGGTGTTATTAGTTGGAGATTCTTTACCGAGAGGCACTGAAACATCCAATGAGGCCCGTGGGGCACTGGCACAGTTTGTGCAGAGAGGTGCTAGATCCCTAGAAGCATTCCAAATTGGGTTGGATGGGGCTTTGAGCAAATTGAACTAATAGAAGATGCCCCCCATGCCTGTGGTAGGGGAGTTGGACTAGATATGGTTTTTAAAGGTCCCTTCCAACTGAAAACCATTCTGTGATTCTGTATTCAAAAAAATAATTCCCTAAAGTATAGTCTCAGAGACTTCATGGAAGAGTGAATTTCATTTTACCTTAAGAAACAGATTTATTTTTTTAATTTAGTTTCTTTTGTGGATCATCAATCTAGACTTTACTGGCTGTAAGATCTGAGTGCCTATTCCAGTACTAAATGTTTCATTTGAACACTTTACTGTGCTTCTGATGTTATTGTTTACTAAAGGTTTTACTGGTTCTTGAAGTAATCACTATTTTGGTTCCAGTGATGGAAAAGCAGCTCAAGTTGGTTTGAAAGTTAAGTCATTCAAGTAAGTGCAAGGAAAGAATATCAAGAGTTAAAGAAAAGTACTCTATGTTGTTGTTGTTAAAGTGGGTAGCAGTGAGGAACAGCTTCACATGGAAGCTGGAATATTTCTGATGACATGTGTGTAAGAAAAGGACCTAAATCTCCAGTGACCTTCCTTGAAAAGAGGCCAGGAAACATCTGTGCATGATGTAATAGTTTGTGAACAGGGAATTTATTTAAAATATATTATTTGGCCTGACAGTGTCAGAGGAAACAATTTCCACTGTGTGGATTATTAAAACTGATTATTTTGGGAGATGTTATTTGTACATAATCTGCTAAATTAAGGCAAGGTTGTCTAAATACGTAATTCAGTTTTCTGGTGGTTTAGTTACATGGCTTCAGACTTGACAGAATTTCATTTATTCCCAGGAAAGTTAGCTAAATAGTTCAGAAACAACAAAGTAAAAGTACTGCCCTCTGGCATAATTGCATATTAATAATTTATGCTTAATTGCATGTCAGGGTGTTGATGTACACAGCCACCTTATTTTTTTTGTAGTGCTATCCCATCCTGTTCTTACACTCTCAGGATGCTGATGACTGTCTCTATTTCTGGTTTGTTTGTTTGTTTCTTTACCTTCTCTCAGACTGTGCTGAAGATGGTATACGAGGAGAGCCGCAAAATACTGGCTTTGTCAGAACATCCCTTTGGTTTCAGGGAGCTGAAGAATGTTTCTCAGAGCCAAGCGGCGGTGGAGGGCTGGCAGACGGAGGGCTTAGCCCTGCTGGATGCTATACAATCCCTGAGGGATTACCTTAGCAAGGTGGCAGAGAGAGGAGACAAGGTAGGGCAGTCAAATATCCTTTGAAACAGGGTAACCAGGTTTTATATATATAGAAATGTGTATTGTTATGCGGTTGGGGTGTGTGTCAGGAGTAAGGGACTCTTTCCTTTTTGAGATTCGAACAGTACTCTTTAAACCCTTTTGGTCTGCTTAAGTTAACAGGTGTCCTCTTACACACTAAAGATATGAAAGACTGGGTTAGAGATTAAAAGAGATGCCATTTAAAATAAAACTATTTTAACAGGAAACTTCAGGTGTTGCTGCTGACTGGAGAGGAGAGCTTCTGCAAGCAGTACAGAGCGTGTTTGAGAAGGAGAGAAGTGTGTTGCAAATTGACTTGAAGTCTCACTTCTCCAATCCTGCATCTGGTGATGCAGGTTCATTAGTGGAAAAACTGGAGTACATAATGAAACAGCAAGTAAGAAAAACTCTTAAAGTGTTCTGCCCATAAATCACTTCTTTATTCCCTGTTATTTCTTTTAAAGCTTTGGCTTTTTTTTCCCAGTTTTATTGCTTCTGTTGTTAAATCTTATCGTGTGTATTAATACAGATGGTGTGGGATCAGTAGGCTTTTAGAGTCTGTGCTTTGGGACCGTTTTTCCCAAACTTTGCACATTATGTTACAAAGCCTGTTGATTATTTTAGCTGGTATCCAGAAAGACTGGAACAGTGAATAGGAAATATTTAATAGAATCCTTTCCTTCCTTCTCATTTATCTAGAGCCTCATAGATCTCTCTTGCAAAGGATATATGTTGAACTAACTCTGAATCTGGGGTTTTTTTGCCGGTAATATTTAGTTTTTAGGTTGTGGGACGATGGTCTGTGGTAACTGTTATGTATTAAACAATGTAAAACAAGTGAAGTGGGGTTTTTCTTACATAATGTTAACATTTTGAGTTAATATGAAGCATAAGCTTTATACAGTGCTTTTGTATGAAACTCGTACTGCTACTGGAACCCTTTCCTTAGGGTTTATCTTTGCAGAAAACGTGGAAATAGCCTTGTGGATTGAACGGGCCTTGGTTTGTTTCCAGGAGGAGCAGAGGCAGATGGTTGTGGAGCACCTTTTCTCCTCAGACCGGAATAGCTTGCTCTCAGAAATCCAGGACCTCCGAGCTCAGCTGCGCATGACACACCTCCAGAACCAGGAGAAGCTCCAGCAGTTACAGGAAACTCTTACCAACGCAGAAGATCACGGCAACAAGCAGGAACACCACCTCCGGAGGAAAGGTAACTCTTGTTATCTGTCCTCTGGGTCAGTTCTTTCTGACTTCTCTGTCAGTTCCTTTTTGCCTTGAAGGTAAAAGGTAAGAAAAAAGGATGTTTTGCAAAGAAGCAGATGCTGTACAGTTCTTCATTTTTACTAATGCACTCGGGTTGTGCCTACGATGTGAGCAGAGGAAGGAATTTTTCTTTCTAATATCAGTAGTCAAGACAAATCTGTGAAAAGCAAAGAGAAACTTTAAAATAGCCTGAAGCAACAGAACCGAAGTAGTGAGAAAACCCAGCAAGGACAGTAAAATATCCCTGTTTGTTTTCAGAAAGTCGTTTATATATATATGTTTGGGAGTACAGAATCATTTAGGTTGGATAAGACCTTTAAGGTCGTGGAGTCCAGTCGTAAACTTAACACTGCTGAGCTCACCCCTAAACCATGTCTCTGACTAAATAAGTAAGACTTGGTTTTCACAGCAGGTTCCCTTTAGATAATAAAGAAACAAATGCAGGTGTCCTTGATCAAATAAACATATCTCCTCAAAGCAAAGCACTGCTTTTTCCTTGTTTTTGTTTTTTCCTTTACTATCATTCAGTATCCAACTTCTTAAAAACTTGTATTAATACCAACACGTGCCCAATAGAGGGAATTCTCTGGAAATCCACAAGTTTATTGCTAATTTTGTTTACAATAAACATATTTGCATTACATAATAGTGTAGACATGGGTACATTATTTAAGTTCTTATCACATGACAACCTCCAAATTTGGGGAAAGTTGTTTTTCCTAAATCACTTAGCCTCATGTTTCTAGTACTGAACAGAGCTGGCAAAACATAGGTTTTATTTCGTGACTTGTGTCATAAAATAGGTCTGGGAGTGGATAGGTTTGCTTAATGGGGTTTAGAATCCATTAGTAACAGGTTACTTACAGTGTATCACAGTCACAGAGTCACAGTCTCACCCAGCTTTCATGTTCTGCTCACTTTACCTGGTCCGTTAGCAGCAGAGCTGCGGTGTATTTGTGCATCTTTCTGCTGATTCCTCTCATGTTTTTCAAGAAATTAATTCTCCGGACAAGAACACTTTAATACAGCTGATCCCCCTCCCCCCCCCAATTTGAATTAGTGTGATGTAATATTGTCAATTTATCTATAGTATAAATAACTGTTAATGTTTTCTTATCCTAGTTGAATTACTGGAATATAAGCTTCAGCAGGAAAAATCTATTGTAAGCGACTTGCAGAGCACTCTCTCTGAAGAGCAGAAAAGAGCCTCTGGAACATTTGATCTCCTGAATCAAGAAAAAGCAGCGCTGAAATCAGCACTTCATGAAAGTAAGCAAGAGAATGAAAAGTTGCAGAAATCCCTGGAAGAGCTTCAGAGGGAAACAAATCAGTTACGGTGAGAAGTAGATTTGTTAATTTATTTGATTTATCAGCAGGTCTGAGAGAGCTTTGTAGTAATTGGATACATGAATGGCTTAGCACCTGGAAACACAGGGAGGAAAACTAACCTCTCTCACTTTTCTGGGATATGTTTTCTTTACTAACTTCTGTCATCCCTGGGTATGTTTCCTTCCCCACTCCCTTCCTAGTGTATGCTGGTGGTTTTTTTCCTCCCACAGGACGACAGCTTTGCTCTGCCAGGACAAATAACTTCAGCTTATCTCAGTTGTTACTAAATAGAGCAATTCTTATAGCTTGGCTTGCAGGGAGGTAAATGATTGCAGATGCTAAATAGTTGTGACTCGAAAACTGACTCTCTTTAGAAAGAGCAGAGGCCACCTTAAAGAAACAAATCAACAGGCCAACTCAGAGAAAGCAACCCAAAATATCTTGTTGGCAATTGCTGGTGAAGGGTGTTTTGTTCTGAACATGGATATGTCATTTTGAACTTCGCAGTTTTGAATTGGAAAAGAAAGGGAAGGATTTGGCAGCTGCCCTCGAAGACTTGCAGGCTGAACAGCTGAAGGAATCTGAGCTCCGAGGTTGGTTTGAGGAACAACAGCGTCAGCATAGGAAAGCAGAGGATGAAAAGACAAAGGCTGTGGAGGTAACGCCCAATTTCCTTGGGGCATGACTAGCAGGTTATTTATGCAGTCTTTTTTTTGTTTAGTAGCTGTTAACCCACCCCAAACCTCTTCTGAATGTGCACAGAATTAAAGCTTTCAGTTACCTTCATTAATTGCATGTGCAGAAATAAACTCAAGTTGTAAGCCCTTCCCCTCCACCACACACACATCTTCGTAGTGTTTTTCCCTTTCCCATTTTCCATTTTCAACCACTGTGTACTGTCCCTTGCTGAGCAGGGACAGCCAGATCCTGCAACTGTGAAACTGCACCCTTAGTTCCACAGCAAACTTGCCATAAGGGTGTGACGTGTATGATCACTGAGATTATAAAGAAAACCACCCATTGATACATAGGCTTGGCAGAGAGCAACTGGAGCCTTTCCAATATAGCATTTCTTTTTGGAGGTTAACCAAAGTCTTGTTCCCTTCTAAATTGAACAGAAAACAAGTAAACAGCTTTCTCTCCAAGGCTGTGATAGCAATGACTCAGTGCTTGTAAAAGGCCTACGGTGACTGGAAAAGGAAGAAGATTTAACATAAAACATTTTTTTAAACTTAAACCCCAAAACTAATCTCTATTAAAGAAACTCCAAACAATTCTGATTAAATGCTGTGAGGAACCACAATTCTGACTATTTCCTTGCAGATTGACTTCTCCCACCACCTTTCTGGTAGGTGTTTAGGTTTGTGGATGGGTTTTGTTGGGATTTTTGTTATTGCTGCATGGTAGGACATGCTGGTTACATCCTCCATCTTTTCAGAAACCCGCTCCTGCAGAGAGGGCAGAGACCAGCATAGCCAAGGCCAGAAGAAAAGTGCGTTGCCCCAGGGGTGTTTGTGCAGCAGATTAGACTGGCTTTCACAAGTGATCTCTTGAAGCCCCATTATGGAATGGAGCTGCTGCCACTTGGCATCTGACCTGGCTTTCTAGGAGATGAGAGGAGAGGTGGTGCTGTCAGGGGTGGCGGGGTGGGGTAAAACCCCCTACTAGGACAGCAGTGCCATCTCTGACTGTCTGCAGGTACCCTGGAACTGCCCGTTCAGGCCCTCCCTTTCCCTCTGAAGAGAGGCTGGCTCTCAAAATGGACCCAAGGGATGGATTTTAAACTGCAAGAGGGAAGATTTAGGTTAGGTATAAGGAAGAAATTCTTCCTTGTGAGAGTGGTGAGGCCTTGGCACAGGTTGTCCAGAGAAGCTGTATCTGCCCCACAGGTTGGATGAGGCTTGGAGCAACCTGGTCTAGTGGAACCCCTCCATGGCAGGGGAGTTGGAATGAAATGGTCTTGAAGGTTCCTTTCAACCTAAATCATTCTGTGATTTTTTTTTTTGTCAGCCTTTGTGCTTTAAAGAGATGGGCTGTAAAATCCCAAAGTTTTACATCTGCTTTTACTGCTTAGATTTTTCTTTTTAAAACAACATGGGTTATTGCTGCTTCAGATGTCACTTATTAATGGGACTGAGTGATGCAAAGAATAGTGATTTCCTAATGAGGCTCTTACTAATTGAAGAAGAAATAACGTACTGGCAAGTATATTAACATGACAGTCTCTGGGTTTGTTGATTTGGTGCCAGGTTGCTAACGGGCATTTTTCTGTCACTTGTAGTTTTTAAATTAAGCTTTTTAATACCTGAACTACTCTCTTTAAAGCCCTGAATATCTTCCTGGATAAAACAGGAGGTTGAAAATTGCCGAGTGCCAGCCAGCCCCACAAATGAGTGTTTGTGCTGGAATATTGACATGTTCTCCCCTGTCCTGCCCAGGAGCTGCAGGCTGCCCTGGACGTGCAGTCGGTGCAGAATCGGCAGCTGGTCGTGTCCTTGGAGCACGAGAAAACAGTGACTGATAATCTCCGCAAGGAGCTGCAGATCGAGCACTCCCGCTGTGAAGCGCTGCTGTCCCAGGAACAGACCAAACTCTGGGAGCTACAGAAGAATCTGGATGCTGAGAAGAACCGTTCGCTGGAGCTCCTGGATTCCTTGAACCACGAACGTGTTTTGACAGAGCAGTTGAGCATGAGAGTGAAAGAAGGTGCTTCCTGTCAGCACAGGGAGTTGCTGCTGGAGCAAGCCTTCGTCCAAGAGCTCCAAGCCCAGCTGGAAGAAGAGAGGTCCCGGACTATGGAGCTAGCTGCTGTTATTGAGAAAATGCACGAGAAGGCCATTCAGTCCAAAAGGCAGCTGGAGGCTGAGGTACAGATGTGCTGTGAGGAAACCCAGAAGGAGAGGGAGGTCAGCGACAACCTGCGAGCCACGCTGGAGTCTCTTCAGGCTCAAAAGCAAGAAGTGATCCGTTCCTTGGAGGCCCAGAAGGAAAGAGAGGCCAAGATGAAAGCTGACTGGGAACAACTGCAGTTGCTCTTCAAGATGCTGAAAGAGCAGGATAAGCATAAGAAAGAGGAGAGGGAGAGAGAGTGGAGGCAGCAGCAACAGACAGAACTAGAGAAACAGAAGGACTGGCAGAGAGATCAGGAGAGAATGGTGAGAATGTCTCTGTGAGTCTTGCCTTACATTGAAAAAGCCACCCACTGGGATTTAACCCTGTGGATGGTGTTCTTTAATTGAAATGTTTCCTTCTGTTAAACAAAGCATTCTGGAAAACGCATTAGATGAGCTCTTTTCCTGCATTTCTCAGTGCTGTTTTCAGGGGGTTGTGTCTGGGTTTATTGTTGACAGAAGTTGATCTTTATATCTTTACCTGTGCTGGGAATTGCTGGTTATTCACAGGTGGAGAAGAAGAGGGGTTAAACGCAGGATGGAACCAAACTGGGGTTCGTGTCATTGCCGTTATTTTGAACTGGGCTCCTAATCATGGCTTGCGACAGTATAGGTTTCACCCTTCTAGTTTCTCAGCTCCTTCACTTGTAACAGAGGAGAGAGGTTTGCAGGCTCTGCGGAGACTTGCTGGGAGGAAAGTGGATGGAGATAATGCCCATTCCAGTGTCATTAAATGGCTTCCTGGTGGCCCCGGAAGGCAGTGCTCTAAGCCTTCCCCCAGAAGTGATCTGTGAGTTAAGGAACACCCAGATGGATATGCTGATTAAGTGTGATGTGTGTTGTATGCACAAGATGCAATTAACTACTACTCACTCTGTTCAAATAGCAAAACTTGGAACGGCAGCACCAGAGGGATGAACAAAGAATTAAAGAACTGCAGGAAATGCTGGCAGTATTAGAAAAAAGAGAAAGAAATCCTCCAGCTCCAAACCATCAGCAAGAGCTTCTGTGTACCTCAAACAAAGAAGGGAATGCCAGACAGGCTGTGACAAAAGAAACAGAAAAATCCCCTTTGCAGCAGCAGCAACAGCTGGAGAAGATAAGGCAGCAGTTGCTCTTTGTAGCTGTGCACCTGAATGAGTTCATCTATAAAACTCTAGATAAGTGAGTTGTTGTTCATAAAACAGTGATTTGCTTTCCATCCTGCTTCTTAACTTGTGTGGGTCATGGCTGAGAGCCCTGTGCTCTTGTAATTCTTAAAAATTAATGGAGCTTGCTAATTTCTGTGTATTTGGTAGTTTGTGTGATGAATAGTGCATAAGTAAAGCCTCAGAAAGTAAATGTCATCCAGTAGGGAGAAGTCTTTGTGTGCTTTAACATTATTACAAATCAACCTGATACTGAAAAGGTATTTCTGTTTAACAGAACGGTTCATGATTGGTCTGCATCAAATGATGAAGCTGTGGCCTCTTTACTACAGACATTAAGGGAACTAAAATCAGATTTATTGTCTGCTGCATCTCAGGTAAGGAAAATAGCATGTACTTGTTGATTATCACCAAGTTTTTCTGTATTCTTTGGATTGCAGCATGCATGTAAGTTGATTGATTGATTTTAGTGAAACATTCTGAGGCAAATTCTGGTTTGCCTTGGCAATGTGAAGTAAGGTGTACTCCTGTACTCACACTACCATTCTATAATAAGTTTTAATATCCAGCTCTTGCTGTTTTGTTCTATTGCAGGGCCTGCTTCTGACAGCAGTCTTTTCTTAGATATGTAGTATGTCCAAGGATCACAAGCCCTGGGATGTGTTGCTGCAGTTTCTTATGCATCCAGGGACAGTTGCTCTTCCTCAAAATGTCAAGTACTTTCCAAAAAAGCACAATAGTGGTTTGTCACCTTGGGAGAGCTGTTCTGACTGAAATTTTCCAGTATTGCAAATACTTTACACAAGCCCAGGGACTATCAAAGACCCCGCTCAGGTCTATTGATACAAAATACATCATGAACACGTAGCTGTTAGGTTCCATCTGATTCCCCAGATAAACTTTGCACTTTTATGTCTTTCTCTCGTAATAGAGATCTTCCACCACATTTCAGCCAAAATTTTGGGATTTAAGGCTAACAGTCTTTGGCTCCTGTTTGATTCAGATTTCTATTCTGTCACCTGCTTGATCTTCAGAAAACACAGCTTTTAGAAGGAGTTACGGACTGTCTGATACATGAAGAGGCTTTAGTAGCTTCTGCCCTCCCAATGCTCTTGTAACACAAATCTGACATGTGACAAGCTGCCTGGGCATGTTGTAGCTCTCCCTGTGCCTACCTGCTTACAAAATACAGTAAATGTTTTCCTTCTGTCACCTTTGCAGTCACATAGCCACATAGACCTCTCTGCCCTCTTTTCTAGCTTGGATTTTTTTTTTTTCTCCAGAATCGTCTTTTCCTTCAGTCATCTCCTTCCTTTAAGGTACTGAACCACGTTTTCTGGAGACCAAAGGGAATTCACTGCTGTTACCTCTTCGAGTTGTGATAAACTGGGGAGTAATGGACAGGGAACCTGGCAGAATGGCAGCATGAAAAAATCTGTGCCCAAATGAACATGAAGTCATCTGCTCAATCAGATGCCATGTGGTGCAGTGGATATCAAGTGCATTGACAAATCATGTAGAACTCCTTCAGCTATTTCAGCACAGCCTTGTTGGGCTGTAATAAATTGGCAGGAGAAACTGGGCTCAGTTGTGTGTGCTGGCTTCTCTAATGTATAGATTTTATTTCAAGGGATAAAACATTAACTGCCTTAAAAAATTTTTTTATTTCTATTATGGTCTGCTGCACCATGCACTGATGTAGCTGTTGACCATTAAATTTGTAGTAGATACAAAGAGGGTTATGAAAGCAGAACTTGCATGAAGAGTTGGAGCTGGAGTCCTGGGTCTCATTCTTACAAGAGATGACCTACTGCAAACTTAATTTCACAGAACCACAGCATGGTTTGAACTGGAATGGACCTTAAAGACCATTTTATTTCACCCCCTGCCATGGGC
This sequence comes from Cephalopterus ornatus, assembly GCA_013396775.1. NCBI lineage: Eukaryota > Metazoa > Chordata > Aves > Passeriformes > Cotingidae > Cephalopterus > Cephalopterus ornatus. The sequence continues at coordinate 124,284 of VZRE01011291.1, read as the reverse complement.
AGGGACACCTTCCTAGTGGAAGGTTGCTCCCAGGTTGCTCCAAGTCCCGTCCAACCTGGCCTTGAACACTTCCAGAGATGAGGCAGCCACAGCTTCTCTGGGCAACAGTTTCTCAGAATTGAATGTGATTTTTTTTTTTTTTTTTTTATAATTTACTTCTGTAGATGCTTCACAACTTGGTTTTGCTGTATGTGCAACTTATTTTTGCGTGTACACAGACATCTTTCTTCACAATTTCTGTGCTGCCTGTGGATGTAGAAGAAAGATGATGTGTTTCCATTTCAAAAGGTTCAGGAGACTGTTGTTAAAGGGAATGGAATTCCTGTAAGGCTGATCAGAGAAGAGATAGCTTGATGAACAAATTAAGAAGGGCTTTTCATGCAGTTCAGTTTCCCATTGTGATGTTTAACACCTGAATGTCATTGCTGATTTTCAGGCTCATTATTTTTATGTTTTAATTTGTCATAAAGTTGGGTTTTACTCATTTTGAGATGTTTGACTGTGGAAGTAAAGTGCAAAACCCATCGTGGCTCGCTTCCTTTTGATTTCTGTTTTAGGTCAGATCTACAGGTGATGGTGACTCTGTTCAAGAGCTGGAAAGAGAGGCTTGGCAGCGAGAGAGGAATGTGCTGCAGAACGCACTGAAACAGGCTGAATCCCAACTGGCAAAAGCAAATGCTGAAATTGAAAACAAACCAGTGGTAGAAACTTCCAATCCTAAGGTAAAATGATGGGGATGGCCAGCAAAGGGGCTGTCTGGAGCTTGGAGAGCCAGCAGTGTCATTTCAGGAGGTGTCATTTCAACCTGATTTGCTGGGGATAAAAGGATTTATCAGATGATGGTATTTATCTTCCACTTATTGCTGAAATTTTCAGTTGCTGTTTTAAAAAATGATTTTATAGATTAACAGTTTTAGGTACTATTTTAAATTAGAAGCTTTCCCCATTGTACTTCATCAGAGAAGTTCCTTTGGAACTTCCTTGGTGGTAGACAGACTCTTACACCAAAAGTAACCTGGATCTTTAGACTTTCTACTCATAAATGAGAGGGAGACTCAGACTTCTTGTCTAAACATGAAAATAGAAAACACTCATTATTTTTAAGATTAGTGGGATGGAAGTAAAATACTTGTAAATCTTGATTGTAATCAAGTCAGATATGCTTTCTGGCTAATTTTTTTTAAAGCACATTTTATTTTCTTTGTTAAAAAGTTAACCTGTTTTAGAGTTCTGAGAATGACAGTTTTGCTTGAAAGCATTCAGGAGATTTAAGGCAGTCTGGCACTCCAAACTTGGGTGTTCTTTAGCTGTGTATAGAATTGTATCAACCTGGACGTTTGACCTGAAGACAGACAGCTTGTTTGTGCCTGGGTTTTTGCAACAGCAACTGTGACAAAATCAGAAATTTTTCTTTTCTTTCTGCAGTTGCAGAGGTTATACAGGAAGTACGTTCGGGCAGAGAGCTTTCGAAAGGCTCTAGTTTATCAGAAGAAATACCTCCTGCTGCTTCTTGGTGGATTTCAGGACTGTGAGCAGGCAACCCTCTCTCTCATCGCCCGTATGGGGATCTACCCCTCGCCCGCAGACCTGCAGCTCTCCGAGTCACGGTCCCGGCCTGTCACCAAGTTCAGGTGTGCAGTCAGGGCCATCATCGCCATATCAAGGTAAAGCCAAAACACTCCCTGGTGTTTCCTTGGAAATTTACAAAGTTGATAGCTCCTGTGGTTAATGTCCTACATTAATGTTAAGCAAAGGCAATCTCCAAAGCTGGTTCAAACATGACTCGTTAGCTGAGTTTGATCCGTACTAAACTAAAGATGTATAAAAAAAGTCTTTAAGATGAAAGAGGGTAGATTTAGATTGGATATTGGGGAGAAGTTCTTGGCTGTGAGGGTGGGGAGGCCCTGGCACAGTTTGCCCAGAGAAGCTGTGGCTGCCCCATCCCTGGAAGTGTCCAAGGCCAGGTTGGACGGGGCTTGGAACAACCTCGAATAGTGGAAGGTGTCCCTGCCCATGGCAGGGGGTGGAATTAGCTGAGCTTTAAGGTCCCTTCCAGCCCAAACCATTCCATAATTCCATGAAAAAGCTGCAATATGTTTTGGAACCAGTGCACAGCCATTACAAATTGAAGTCCTTTCAGGGCTGACCTCCTTGGTCTCCCTGGATAGTTTGTCTGGTATCAGAAGGTCATCTGTCACGGACGGTTCTCTCTGGAATCCAGTAGCCTGTGTTTCCTTGGGCGTGATTCTGTCATGCTCTGTCACTGTCAAATAGGTTTTGTTAGCTGTATGTGAGACAATATGCCCTCTCCTGATGGCTTTTAAGTCCATTTAATAAAAAAGAAAGTAGTTTTAAGTGTAATAGGTGTTTTTTTCTGAGCAATTTCCTTGTGTAGTAAAAATGATTAGTAGCAAGTTTCTTTCAGGATATGACACAGTGTCTTTGACATGAATACCGTAATGATAGCAATATTAACAGTGACCTCCAAACTCCTCTCAGGTAGGAGGAGCTGCCACAGAGCTCTCTCTAGAGATTAGGAACAGAGTGGAGGAGCACAGTCAAAACAGGCCAGCTTTTTCAGCAGGTCAAGGATCATTGCAGGGTAAAATGGGATAAACCTACATCCCAAAGACTGAAGTTGAAGAATTCTCCCTTGATTCCCACAAGGATTGTTACCTGTGTTGTTTAGTATGTTCTATACCAATATTAAAATTTAATGTATTTTTAATGCTTGTACAAATTGGTTCTCTTACTAAGGTTAAAGTTTTTGGTGAAAAAGTGGAACAAAGTCAGCAGGAAGAGCGCACAAGGTGAAAGCATTTCTCACAGCGTAGGAGGTAACACAGGTAAGTGTTTGGACAAGTGCATTGCTTTTATCGTAACTTCTTTTAGTGATGTGTTTCATTTGCAAGTGTCAGTCTGTTTATTTTGCCACTGTCTGTCTGTGGAGCAGGTGAATAGATGGTCTGATGCAGGTCAGTAAGGACTTGAGTTACTTGAGGAACACTTGACTGTTCCTTTGAGTTACTTATGGATGTCTTGGTGAGAATTTCAACGAACATCTTACTGCATCACCCAGTACTTTGGAACCTTAATGTAATATTCCATTACTTATGCCTTTTCAACACTAAACATAATTCAGATGAAATTGTGCATTTCGCATTACCTGATACTACATAATTTTCGCTTTTTCTAAGTTGCTGGAAATACTTACTTTAAAAGAAAGCACCAGCTTCCTACATAAGCGCACTGTGGCGCGACTCCTAGGAAACATGAATGCTCAAATGCTGAACTTTCTAAAACCTCACTACAAAATAGCGTTGATCTTCTGTTAAATCTGATTTTAAAAAAAAAAAAACAACCCCAAAGCATAAAACCAATTAGCTGTAGAAAGTGTATTTATCTGCATTTAAACCCAGACTTTACTGTATTCTGCTGTCGTTCTCGTGAGTGTATTGGATGTGTTTCTGATAGCCTATTCTGAATGGTTCCCAGCTCGTGTTTTTTAACCCTTTCGTATTTGCCACAGCCTCTGGTGCTAGAACAGAAGTTCTGAAAGAGCAGCAGCCCCTGGCTGTTCCCATCAGCTCTCCTCCTACCCGGGACAGGGACACAGGGCTGTGCCACAGAACCAGCGCTGCAAGATTTGGGAGCCTCTCCCCCCGATCCTCTTCCCGCTCACACAACAGGTCAGTCGGACATCCCTGCCTGGGTTTAATCCCCCCACAGACAGCCTTCCGTGAAAATGGAACCGCTCAGTGAAGGAGGTACTTGAACAAGAAGAGGAATTTGTTTTCCTCGATCTAGTAAATGCTTTTATTTCTTTCAAGATGGTATGGGAGAATAAAGCTTCATGTCTGCTTTAAGCATCGTGTCTGATCTTCTTGGACTGAGAGCATTCCTAGTGGTGTTCCCCAATTTAATTTGGGCAGAGCACAGGATTTTCAGAGGCTGTGTCTGTTAGCCTGCTTTGAAGGGCAATTCTTGTTGCCTTTGCAGGAGTTGACATGGGAGGTAGCTGGTCTCAGTCCCATCATCTTGGGATGTGTTGTTTGTTTCTTAACCTCCTGGCTAAATTAGAAACTCCAACGATCAGGCAAGAATTTTCTTCAAAATGAAGGAAAAAAATAAAGGCATCAAAGAAGTAGCTGCAGTGATCTAGGGATATGCAAAGACAGGAGATGCTCCAAATTATTGTAGCTTTTTTTAGCATCGCTGACTGATGTGGGGCACAGACAGTGCTTGTCATGATAGCCAGGTAGTGTTCTGGTTTGCATGGAATTTAGCAAAACATCTCGGAGAGCTCGAGACCTGGAAGCATTTCCCAGAAGACTTAAATTCTGCCCCACCCTATTCCTCTGTCATGACATGTGACAGGAGATTAGTAACAGCAGCCCTGACTGATGCTCAGTGTGCCTGAGAGGGGGATAGCCCCAGTCTGATGTGGATCCAAGGTAGGCTAAACAATGCCTGTTGCTGTTTTTGTGTCCTGGCAAAGCTATGCAGAAGGAAGGGATGGATAGCAGCTACCTCCTGCCGATGGAAAGGTGCAAGGAAAAGGAGTAAATCCAAACTACAAATAGCAGTGTGTTTGCACAGTGTCCCTTATTTCTGCTAATATTTGGAATTTGTTGTTAATGCCCAGAAGGGAGACCCATCTAAAGGGGCCCCTTTTTCAACCTTGGCCTTCAAGATAGTATTTTCCCCACTGAAGAGGAGTGTGCACACCTGGATGCAGCTCCTCCTCGGTCCTTCTGTGCAGAGGGTCTTGTCTCACTTGGCCATTTGGACTTGCCTCTGACTGCATCTTTCTTACCTGATGGACTTTGTGTTGTGGATCAGTAGAGAAAGATTGAGATACTCCAGCTTTTAACAAAACAGCCTTTCTTTTGACTGCCCTGTATACAAAGCTGCCCAGTCTGTATTGTTGTATACATAACTTTTTGGTGGTGGTGTTTACTATTGTTCCAGTTTTCTTTGCCCGGAATTCCTGCCTATGCGAATGTAACTTTATATATTTGAGACTGTAGCATGAGAAGAAGAAAATAATTTGTTTTCCTTTTTAAGATTGCATCCGTCCCCAAGTTCAGCTTCAGAAAAGTCACTTGTGCCGCCTCACGATCCCGAACGATCGCTCACAGAATACATCCATCGGTTGGAGGTTATCCAGCAAAGGCTGGGGGGGATGCACCCAGGTAAGAGCCATCTTCTTGCCCCCACAGCTCCCAGAAGTCTGGGTTGATTTTTGCAAGGTTCTTCGTGCATATTTCCCACAAAGAGCATCATTTTAATGAATAATTGTAATTATTGGTAGGGGACAACTAAGTAAGTTTCTGGAAGGAAACCTTTTTGGTGAATCATATCTAAAACTAGTCCAGGTATGGCATTTCTCAAAATAAGTTCATAGTGAAATTCTTCAGAGATAAGGCTGAATAACTGAATGTGGCTTCTGTCCCTTCTTCTGTTTCCAAGTCTAAATAAGCCAGTGTTTTAGTTTAAATGAAGCTTTGTATAGGGTTAATTTGCTTTAGAGTCAAAGAGAGCTGTTGTAATAGCTGAGCAGGGCTTTCTCTGCAGCACAAACTGTAATGCTTCCCTCATTTATCACTTCCTTATGTTCCACAATAGATTAAAAAAAAATAAAAATCTGGAGGCTGGTAAATCCAGCCATCTAGTTCTAACCTTGATCAAAGAGCACACAAAGGATTATAGCAGACATTAGCTTTGCTCCACTTCCACCTCGTTTCTGGACTGCAGCCAAAAGCTGGAAAGATGACCAGGTCGATAATAGCTGTGGCACTGGGGGGATGTGGAGTATGTTTGGATTCCTTCCCACACTCTGCACATACACACCTTACATTTTTCATTGCCTAAGCATAACCATCATCACCTGCTGTTTCCCAGGTGAACTTGCCTCCTGTAATTGTCCTTCGGCCTTTGCCCAAATATATCACTGAAGTCAACAGCTGCAGAGACACATTCACATAGAATGTGTCTTTAAGGAGACCTTAAAAATCATCCCATTCCACACCCTGCCATGGGCAGGGACACCTTCCACGAGCCCAGGTTGCTCCAAGCCCTGTCCAACCTGGCCTTGGACACTTCCAGGGATGGGGCAGCCACAGGTTCTCTGCGCAACCTGTTCCATAGGAACAGTTTGGGAACTTTGACATTATTCTCAGCAGGACTTTACCTAGAAACTACTGTGACTTTGTGGGAGTTGGGGTTTTTTCCCACAAATTCTGCAGCTCTATGGCAGATACAGATAGATAAATAAATTCTAGACTTGAAACCTGTCAGCCTTTATGGAAGTAAGGTATTTCGCTTCATTCTAAGTGTGGAATAAGTATTCCACAACTGGCACACCATGAATAGAAATTCTGTGGAAAGTGCATATAATTTCTGTCATTTCCATGTTATCGGGACAATGATGTCAGGCATTACAGAGTGACATTGCAAACTTTAGAACAGTTCTGCGAGCCAAATGATGTCCCAGTTTCTAACGAACTTTAAGACATCCACTCAGTGGCAAGATCTTGCCCAGCAACAGAATCACCACAGGAGTGCCAAAGTCGAGCTGTCACTGTGGATAAAGCAGGCCTGTGGTGGAGCACTGGGCCCAGTGTATAAAGGTTTGCTTTGGCAGACGCGTAAGCTTTCTAATCCTGTTTTGGATTGCTCCTACGTGGCTCGTGAAAATGGGAATTGCTTTCAGTGTATCTCGTGTGAAGCACCTTGAGGAGAATTACATGCTGCTAACTGTACCCTGTTGCTTCATAACACGAGCAGTTTTCTAATACTCATTTGTTTTTTTTTTTTTTTTTAAATTTAGGACAAGTGCCAGGCTCACCTCGTCAGAGAAGCATGAAAAAGTGATGGAAAGGCTTACAAAATCTGTTCTGGGAGTTACTGCTTCCTTCTGAGCTGGTCCATACTGAACAGAGGCACTTGCAATCAATCTCCTGTGCAACTGAATAAAGGGCAGTGCTTTTACAGCACATTTTTATATGACTCTTTTTATTATATTTTAGTACTTTAAGAGGGACTTTTCTCTAAGAACAATGTTTTACATTCTCATGTAAAATTAAGTTAACAGCTGAAGTGTGACTGCATCGCTGTATTGTAAGCTGCAGAAAGTCTCTGTGGTGTTTATTTTTCTATAGTGTATAGGTGGATTCCTTGTAAAAAAAGTTATTAAAATGGCATTTCATTAGTGAATTCTTACATCGTATGGTTATTTGTTTTCACCTTACCTGTTCACTCGTTTTGCTGTTCCTAAAATTGTTTGGGCTTTAATATTTCTGTAGGATCATTCTGACTAAAGGAACAGCTCAAATACTGTCACAAATATCAAAGATAACTGCAGTCGTCTGTGAATTTAGGGTTTGCTCTTCTGGTTTTACAGTAGATAAGTTCTCCCTCCTTCAGACTCTCCTATTTACTCTGGACACTTTTAGCTTCCTTTCCCTAGTTCAAAATGCTCATAACTTTTATTTAACTCTGCATTTTTGGCCAAACCTACCAAACAGAACCTCTGAACTCTATCTACCTCTAATGTAAGTGAAATTCCTGGTTGCAAACCCTACCCTCTGTCCAGTATCTTGTGCTGCAGGTACCTTCAGGGGGGCAGTTCCAAATGTGTATGAAGTTGCTGGTCAGAGGAGAGGAAAGAGGCGTTCTGGTGGTAAATCCGTTTCCAATCACAATGTCTCAGTGCAAAAATGAGAGAGATTCCAAATATCATGCTGAATAAGACTTCCTTCTGTGATACTTCTGTATTTCTCTAGAAAAAGTATAAGCAGAATTATACCAAAAGTATTTAAACCCCCTGGAAACATGAAGTCTCTGCCTTTCAGGCAGACGTGGTGTTTAACTTTGGACCATCACAAAAATCTCTTCTGGAGGCAGATTACCCTGCTACAGCCTGTTACAAGATTTTTCTCTATAGGGTATTGATGGTCACATATTGGTATTTGTCTGAGATTGTTTTATTACTTATTTGACTGCTTTTATCCAGTATTGGTCCTGGTAAGCCCTTAAGTATCTGTCAGGTAAATCACCATTTAGTTCTCTGGGGAAAAAAAGGTGGTAGAGATAGAAGATTGAAGATAGAGGAGCCTGGCCTCCACTAAGTGGGGTGGGACATGAGGCTGGTCAAGGGGCAGGGGCAGGGCTGAGGAGCAGTTTGTGGCCTGTGAGCAGTGCCAAGAGTGTCTGTGCCATGTGGAGGAAATGCTGTGGAGCTCCAGGATCAGCCCCAAGTGAAGGAAGAGTCTGGATTACACGGCGCCCAGCTTGATGGACTGCTGTACCTGAACTGTGCTGGATACAACAGAGGTGCCGTCCTGGCTGCTCAGAAAACTGGTGACTTACTGCCTCTGGATGTTGGTAAGACCTTTCCCAGTGCCTGCTCGTCCTTTTGGTCCAGAGTTCTAAACCAGTTTGAACCGACAGTTTATGCTGGCTCAGTGCATCATATTTCTTTTAAAAATCAGATTCTAGGAGTCGTAACACTCCATGCAGCGTTGTCAAACTGCACACTGAATGGTGCTGATGCCCTTTTTGCTTAGCACAGCATGAGTTTATCCTCTGTTGGGAATGATATGCATTTCTAGAGCAGAGTTCAGAACTGGCACTAAATCAAATCTGTAATTGCATGCTCACACCTGAATGTTCAACGTTGACTGTAAGCAAGGCTGTGAGACCTGAGGGCCTGTGTTCAGAGTGAGCCAGTCAGTACTGACACAGCAAATCCAAATTAATGAGTAGTTTTAAAATCTGGCAATTTTAGGTGGACATTAAAGATTACCTTTTAAAGGGCGGTTGGCACATCATAGGGATCAGTTCTGCTTCAAGAGAATTTGGCTTTGCATTGGCACGTTTTTAAATCAATCTACAGGGGGTTTTTTAATGTCCCAAGACATGCAGGGCTCTTCCCAAGCCTTGGCAGGGCAGTCTTTCAGGATCTGAGCTATAGGTAATGTTTTACCTGTGGCTACGTTCCCATCAGCTCCCTGATACCCACAGATGGCTTTCTGAAGGGTGGTGTAAGCAGAAATGTTTCTGCCTGGTATCGAGGGTGAAGTTTTAAGGACTGTGGTTTTCCCAGTGCTGGTGTGGTGTGCCTGTGCCCTCAGAAGGGCAGTCACACAAGACACACTCTCCCGTGACGTGTTGACCTCAGTAACGTGAGCAGAGAAATTGGAAGCCCCCATATGTGATACCAGCGTGAACCCAATCACCCCAGGTACAGTGGGAGCTGTTTTGGACAGAAGCAGTTGTTAGCAGAAACCTTCTACCCAGATTTCTTCACTGTTTTCTGGTTCCAGGAAAGTTATTCTTACTGGCAGAGTGGTCCCGGTAGTCAGGATCGCCGGCAAGGTCCTGGATTTGCCTTTGCCTGAGTCTTTGGGAGGCTGGAGGAATGCCATTAGTTCATCATGCTCATGGATGTCTTGCCACACACACTCACACTGGAACCTGTGGTTGCATGGGGAAAAGCCACTGCATCAACGCAGGCTCCATACCAAACGTTTCCTCCTGGTCTCTAGTGCCCTTTGAGAGGTGGTTGGCTTTAGGTAAGACACATACATTTATCTATTTATTTATTTATTTATTTGTTAATACATACAGTCCCAGGCACCACTTCACGTCTAGGCTCTCACACTGGAATTCCGTGCCATGAATATCTCCACACTCTGTCCCGGGACACGCCGTGGGTTGGAGGTGGTGGTGGTGGTGGCGGCGGGGAGGGGAACCGGGGCCTCACACTCGGTCACAGTTCCTATTTTCTGTTGGGAGGAAAGAAGTGGGGAGGGAAAGGGCAGTTTCGGCACTTTCAGGAAGTGATCTCTGCAGAGCAGGGGCGCGAAGGAAAGGGGAAGAGGAAGGAAAGGGAGGCAGGGAAGGAAAGGGAAGAAAAACCGAAGAGCGACGGAGAGAGGCAGCGGCCGAATGAGGCAGGGGGCGGGTCCTGCTGCGGCCGCG
>VZRE01011291.1:34425-113726 GCA_013396775.1 Cephalopterus ornatus | reverse complement strand
CGCTGGGAGCGGCGGCCGAGGCTCCCTCGGGAGCGCTTCCAAACGGCCGGTTAGCGCGCGGCGGGATGCGCTGGAAAGACAGTTTGTTTTGTGGTTTGTTGGTTGGGTTTTTTTTTTTTCCTTTTGTTTCTTTTATTTTTATTTTTAATGTCTATTCTTAACTGTAGCTGAAACCTTAAACCTCTCGCTTTGGATCTCTCATGAATTTCCAACGTTTTTGTGCTTCCCTGTGAGTACAGGCAAGAGTATGGTGATGTTCCCTCCATTTCTATAGAGCGACAGAATCACGGAATGGTTTGGGTTCGAACCTTAAAGCTCATATTGTTCCTCCCCCCTGCCGTGGGCAGGGACACCTTCCACTATTCCAGGTTGCTCCAAGCCCTGTCCATCCTTGACCTTGAACACTTCCAGCGATGGGGCAGCCACAGCTTCTCTGGGCAACCTGTGCCGGGGCCTCACCACCCTTCCAGGGAAGAATTTCTTCCCAATACCCGATCCAGCTTTCTCCTCTCTCACTGGATTTTCCTTTCCTCCGTGTCCTGTCATTGCAGGCCCTTGTCCAAAGTCCCTCTCTAGCTCTCTTGGAGCCCCTTTAGGCACTGGAAGGGTCTTTAAGGTCTCCCTGCAGGATAATAGGGAGTAGGACCTTCCTACTCCAGACTGAACCCCCCCAGCTCTCCCAGACTGGCTCCAGAGCAGAGGGGCTCCAGCCCTGTGTTTTAGTGAGCCCTTGGTCAGAGGTCGCAAGATGCAGTGCCAGGCAAAGGGTCACTGTGACCATTCTGTGGGCTTTCAGCCTCCAAAAGGAAGTGTTCCTTCCCCTCCACCTGCAGGCTGGTGTTTGGTGGTAACAGCCCTTCTTGCAGTGGGAGTTGGACTTGGTATCTCGGTGAAGGGCTGGGGAGGGTTTTATTTTGCCTATTGGTCCCCTGGCGTGGCTTGTCCTGCAGACAGGCAGGTGTAGGCACTTGGTGCAGGAGAGCGTGGCAGGGCAGAGGTGACTGAGGCAGCATTTTCTGGGAGCAGATTCTCACTGAATTTTCTTCATCTACATTGTCAAGCTGCACATTGGAATAGAAGAGCTAAAAACCTGTTAATGCCATCCACGGACCTGGGGGTGGGAGCATTCAGTCCTCTCCTCGGATGTTGCAGTATTCAAATCAGCGTGTGCGGGTGGGCAGAACTGGGGTTATTTCACCTAAGTACACTGTCTGACTCAGGTTATGGTTTCGGAAATGATTCACAGGTCCACTGTCCTCTCCTCCAGTGTGGAACCTCTGGTGCAGCGGCAGGGGAAAGGTGTAGGATGGGTAACTTTGTTGTCCAAGTGTAACCTGTTGCTGCACGCCTGCCAGCGCAGTCGGAAGCAGTAGCTGGCGTGCCCTGGTGCTTGTGCAAGAGGAGTTCCCGTGAGTTGTGCTCTGCCGTGTGTGCAGCTGGGACCGTGTGCTCTCACGGTGTGGCCACGCTGGGCACAGTGGCACTTCCCGTGATTCCGGGGGCTGGCTCCTGTGCTGTGCAGTTCCTGGCTGTGTGTTTGTTTAACTGATGGAGCATTGTTTAACAGATAGGTCTGCACTGTGTTAAACCTGTGAAACACCTGGAGTGATTGCAAACTGTCCTAGTGCAAGGGGTCTGATATAGAAAGTGTATTGCTGTGTAGCTGCTGGATTAATTAAGGGATTAGATAAAGTGGTTTTGTAAGCTCAGATTTCTTGACCACTCTGAAGACTTAGTTTGTGAGCTTAGATGTGGGTCCTTTTCTGCCTTTCCTCAAAGACTTGAAAGCGTTTGCAAGTAGTTCTTCAACACCCGGTGATATGTTACGTGCTCATGTCCTGCCATCGCTTGAGGTTTGTATGTGAAGCTTTTAGTGGACCCCTCCATCACTGATGCTCAGAACTTGCTTGTCTGGAGAGGAAAAAATAGCAATCTAAGATTTCTTATGCTGCGTATGCCTCAAGTTAGAGAAGGTCAGTACTTGGGAGGATGTTCCCATCATCTGAGAGGAAGTGTGAAGGAAGAAAGAGAAAGGAAGAAACACAGGAGCAAGTTCCTTTCTAATTTGTGTGTGTACTTCGGTAATTGAAGTTTTGTATGTACCGTGCACAGGCAGGAGTAACATCTGTTCTCTTTGATTACATTATTTTCACCTATAAATAAATAAATCAAGAAGGCGATTAATCTTTCCCTTTGATTTTGCCCCAGGTTGTTGTAGCGAAAGTTGGGGAAAGCATTTGTGTTTCCATGTAGAGAAGAATAGAGGCACGAGTACACTGGTACTTTCTAAAGGCAACTCAAAATCCTAAATAAAGCATTTGACTGGGAAGAGTTTTGGATGGGGATGGAATGCCACCTCATGCTGCAATTCCAGTCACATGCACTGTTATGGATCCCTCACATTTCCAAGATCCTAATCTCTTAATTGACGTTGTTTGGAGCCTTTGTGTATTGGAAAAATAATAGTTGGGTGTAAAAAAGTTACCCTAGAATGGTGCTGCTGTGATGCCTTGTTACATCAGCACTGTAATTTCTTCTTGAAAAAAATCAGTGAATCTCGTTAAGAAAACTAAGAGATGTGCCACAACCTTTTTGGGAGGTAAGGACAATTTTGAGACCATGCCTGACACCTAAGCTGGGCTGCAGCTGATGAATCCACTGTGGACTAAGCTTGCTTACCTTAAGACTGTAAGATGCTGCAGCTTTCTGATGTAATGGAAAGATGCAGAGTTCCCTAATGAGCCTGGCAGGATCTGTGTCAAAGCATGATGGGGATGCTGTGAAGCTCCAGTACTTCACGTTATTTATTAGTCACTATAAAACACTGGTGGGTTTTTTTCTTGTTGGTTTTTTCTTCTGTGTTCTGAAAGAGAGCTAAGATTATAAATGGTTCTTAAAAGAAATAATTCCAGTCGGCGGGGAGATTTTGCTGGAAAAGCATTAGTGTGCTTTTTAAAGCCGGTACCTGTTCTTTGATAGTGCATCTTGTATTTGTGTGTATTTTTATGTATCTAAGTGTGCTTGTGCACTGCTTTTTGTTATGATGTGATAATTGTGAAGAGCAGGTCTCATTTAGGCACGAATATGACTCATATAATTTGTACTTTCATGAAAACCGCGTTTCAGTTGAAAGCCATGCCTTGAAACAACTTTTGACTGTTCTCTTGTGCAGAGAGAACTCTGTCTTCTCTTGTCCTCATTTTTATTCTCTTCCTTTTCAGAGCTTTCCCAGTTTTTCTCCTGCTTTTTCCATGGCACGTAGCTGTGCTTTGCTGGCTTATGCAATGAGATGTGTGTTTTGGGTAACAGAGAAAAGCCTGAGAGATCGTGAAGCCCTTCCTGGGCCAAAATAACACCTGACATTTGAAGACCTCTTTCTGAAGAGAGTAGGGCAACATTTGAGCAGCTTCCCTTTTACTCCCTTAAGCCTTGGGGATGTGGAATTGGGGCATTTTTTTGCTTCTTCCAGGTTATTTATGGCAGAAGATGCTTCTCTTTTTCCTTGCTCGTCTGAGGACAAGACACATAGAAATAGAAGTAGTCAAAGATGTGTTGATGTAGGAACTAGGACCTGGTGTCAGCTTGTGTTGGCTTTGTCTTATAGAACTGTTGGTGGTAGCAGTGGCCTCAGACAGCAGTTCAGGGACTTACAAGAACATATAACCACATTTGTTTCTTTTCTTGGAAACTTCTGTGCTTGTTGCTGTCCTGGGTGCGCTGAGGCTGGGCCATTTGGATGTGCAACACTGGATTTGTGTTCAGTAAAATCTGGATAACAGCTGAGGAAAGGAAAATGTGGGTGTACAGACTCTGAAGTGGTCTTTGACCAGTGTGGGAATGGCACAACACTTTTTTTTGTCTGAATTTCTGATCAGCTTTAAACGTTAAATATGTGGATTTGGGTTTTCTTCTGTTTGCGATGAATTTGTAGGTGGGTCATAGTTTGGACTTGATGATCTTGGAGGTCTTTTCCGACCTTAATGGTTCTATGAACTAAGCTGGAACTCTAAATAGAGATTACCTGCTGTAAAGAGGCTGAAGAGATTTTTGGTTTTTTTTTGCTAGTTCAAATCTGTCTCGTTACTCCCCTGATTGCCAGATGGGGAATGCTGCTCTCAGTGGCTTCTGTCAAACAGGCTACAGGGTTAGTCCTGAGATAGAAGTGTATTGTCCTGTAGCTTACCATCTTAATTATAACCTTATTCCTTGGTTTATTTGGAATGTGTATTTTCCAGCTCCTAACACGTTGCTCCTAGGTTTCTTCTGAGCCTGGTTGAGTTTTAGTGGCAAACGATGCAGTTTAGATGGAGTGCTCAGTGTTGCAGGTTCCCCAGCAGATGTTTACATCTGCCTGGGCTGAAAGCTCAGTCTCACATGATTTTGATCCCAGTTTTTTATTTTCCATTTAAGAAAGGATGGATTTGTGTGTGTGACAAGGAAGCTTTCTCTAGGGGATTTTGTGTTTTCATTTGGGTTTGGTTTTTTTTTTCCTTTGTGGGAATTTGGGTTTTTTCGCATGTTTTAAGTATTGCAGGTAATTCCTGAGTGGAAGAAGGTATCAGCCATGAAGTATTTCCTGAAAAAAATTAAAGGTCTGACATTTTTGGCTACTGCAAATATTCCAGCAATGCTTCAGCAAATACTTTTGTAATAAGTCTAGTCGTTTGGGTTTTTTTAATGAATTGATAAAATAGTACTTATTTTTGGTCAGAACGTCCTTCTTATAAAACCTAAAGGTAGTGGTGAGAGCTGAAAAGTTTAAGTGCTTTTGTTACACTGGCAGTATTGACATGGTACTAAATTTCTGTATGTGAAATCCATGAAGAAGAGGCACACACACACACACACACAACTTCACATCTTATTATTCTTGTGATAAATCATGGCATTTGGGAGTTTTTTTCTGGTCTTTTAAGTGGTAGTTTTCTGTTATGGAAGTCTCATTTTAATACTTGGAAATAAATATGATCTGAGACTGTCAGTGGGAAGGACTGGGGAGACAGATGGCAGTCTGTGAAACTTAACCTGCAGTGTCCTTCTTGCTTAATTTCTGGGCTCTTCAACAGAAACTGTTAATTGTGTGATAGTACCTGGGGCTTGGCAAATGCCCGTGGGGACTGAGTAAGCCTTACAAAGCTTGTTCTCACACGTTAACACCCCGGCGCAGGTCTTGGCACCTGGCTGACGTCCTTCAGGCTACCTTGTGTCCTCAGGCCGGTTCTGTGACTGCAACAGTCACGCTGTGTCCAGAGGGAGGCAGGGCCTTGATTTATTTATTTCTTTTTTTATTTATTACAGGGCAATCTTGTGGCATGGAGTAGTTACCATCACAAGCCGTTTGTGGTTACCATACACAAGGGATCCTTTTTTTTTTTTCAAATGAAAAGCGTGTTCCTTGGAAAGGGGAACACACTGTCACTGCTCATTCTCCCGTGGGAACGTGCTGCAGCAGAGGTTTTATCCAAACTTTGCTATGTCCTCGGTAGAATTAATTCATAAACTAGAGATTTAAGAGAGGTGGCAGTTACCAGACGTGGCATGAAGAGTTCAAAGTCCTCTGAACCCTTCTGCGTTGGGATAGTAAAGTAAACTGACCCTTTTTTTATTTTTATTTCTTGCCATGTTTGATGTGCTGAATGATCATAGCAGATTTTTTTTTTTTTGTTCTCTGCTGTATTTTGGAAGGTAGTGAGAAGCAGTCTGGGGGCTCCTGTTGAGGTGACCTAAAATATTAGCACCCATACTGGAAAACACTGTTGTAGTGGTGGAATAATGTGATTGTTCGTGGTTTTCACCTGTAACATGCTTTCCCTTTCACTCCCTCATCATGTTCATTTTCCACCAGTGTTATTCTACTGCCCCTCCCTCCCCTTTTTTCTTTCCCACCTTCTGGAACATGGGGGGATGAGCAAGCTGTCTAGACTTAGCTGAGAGCATCTTTACACTTTTTGCCTTTAGCTGTTTCTAATGAAACAATTTTGTGAGTAGTGAGGATCTGCAGGAGGACATCCACTCTTATTCTGTTGTCTGTGGCTTCCAGCTTAGGAGTGATGCTGATGCACTTAAAGGCTTAAAAAATGAAAGGACTAAATCTACTGTGCTGCTGCCTTTATCACTGAGAGGAAACAGAAAATGCCCAACCAGGAGAACTGGGAGTGCTAGGTCATCAGCTTCCTTTCCAATCAAAGCAGAATTTCAGACTCGACCTGTTACGTGTTTGGGGCTTTTTTTTGGTTGCCCTTTGGATTTCTGATATAGTTAACCAGTGTTTAAATTAATCTCTTCCCTGTGTCTGAGTAAAAATCTTGTTATTGTTTTATATGTTGCTTTGTCAAGGAAGGTTAAAACCTGTGAGGAACAATAGTATGATGGCAACCTGTACTTTAAGGAAATTAAATTAAGTATATTTTTTTCCAGGTGTTCTCATGCAAAAAAAAGTTTTCCTTAAAGGCATAAATGCATGTATTTATGAAGTAAATAGACCTTTATAGACCTTTATAGAATTAACATTGATCACTGTCCTGTGTTCTACCTCCCCATCCTTCCCCCATACTTAAATCAAGCTCTGTCAGTCTTGAGAACATGAAGTGACTTTTTTTTTTCCCCACTTGCTAGTTAAAATGTTGTTGGGATGGGGTGTTTTTTTTGGGGTTAGTTTGGTCTTTTAAAGGAATAAACTATTCTTCCGAAACGTGATGTCGCTGAGGAAGGGCTATGGCATCTCTCAGGCTGAAGAACAGCTATGACGCAGAGGCAAGATGCCCGAGGTGCCTTCTTGGTGGCATTTCTTACAGCTGAGTGACAGATGGATTGCCCCGTTCTGTTACTGGAAGAAGGACTTTTTTTAAGTATGCAAAGGGAGAGGCAAAACATTTCAGTCTCTCTGATTACGTGACAGTTATTTGGTTATTAGGAACCTGTGTATTTACCTTGGAATAAGTATCAAAGTATTTGACAGTTTCTTGGCACAAAGGTTTGTAGCTCTCGAGGAAACATAAACTTGGTGTGTTCGCCTGAGTTTTCTTGAAGGGGTGGTTGCAGGCCCAGATTCGAAGGTCATAGAATCATTTAGGCTGGAAAAGACCTCCGAGATCACGGAGTCCAACCATTACCCCAGCACGGTGTGCGGTAGAGTTGAGTGTATGGTTTTCCGTGCTGAGATTGAGGAAAGCAGTTCTGCAGTGCAGAATTCAGGGGACCAAGTTGAAATGTGTGGCTGAGTCATTAAAGCCTCCAAAACTTCATCGTTATCCTTCTACCACCTTCTCACAAATCCGTGGATTTTTGTTGTTTTCCTGTGTTGAAGCTTGTGCCTTGTAGCCAGAGCCTGCAATTTACAGTTCAGTGAAGAAAGAAGCAGCTCTTAATCTTCAGTGTCTGTTGTTACCTTCTGAAGGTCAAGACGTTCCTGTTGTATTATCTCTGTGTACATCCCTTTAAGAATTTGGAGGGACCTCCAACAACTGGTGAATCTGGTTGGGCCTCATCCCTTCACTGGCAGGGACTTCTCGTTTAGTGTTCCTGCTGGATGCCACTAGTGTCTGACAAAAATCTGCCTCTTCTACAATTTTTTATTTGTGCACACTGAAAATAAACTTATAGCTGGTGTTGCAATATCATGAAGATAGATATAAATCATCTTTTATTCTGGCTTTTTAGTATAATTCACTGTGGCTCAAATATTTGATTTTTTTTTCCTTTTTTTTTTTTTTTTTTTCCTTTTACCTAGTTGTAGCCAGATGGCCTCAGAGCTGGATTGGGTTGAGGGCAGAAGGATGAAGGAGGGTGCCAATACTTCAGCTTAGCTGCAACGTGAATCTATACCTGAAATAAATTTTCTCAGCGTCTGCCTGTATCTGTGCGGCTGTTCCTTCAATCTGTCCCGGATCCAGCCTGGAATGAAATGCTGGCCTTGCTGGTTGTAGCTGTGTTTTGTCCTTCTACAACTTGAAATATGAAAGCTCCCATGAATCACAGTCAACATGTTACTGCTCCACAGATCTGGGATTCATCAAATTCGAGGAAAATACCAGCATTTATATCAGATAGGGTTTGAAAAGTTATTTGCTTACGGAGAAATGAAAACCTGTTACGGGAGGTGGTTTGGATATAACTGGATATAACTTCAGCTCCATCCATACCAGCTTCCTGTTATTAAGCCAGAATTCTGTCAGGGCCCCACACTATGAGATTTCCACCTTACATTATGAGGAGTAGGAAATGTGAAGAAAATGCTGGAATATGTTGTTGCAGAGAAAGCCTGTCAGGTCATCTCGTGAGAACACGGGGAGGCAGGTTTAGGAAAGGGAAAATGTTTGTTTGCAGTTACACATTGTCTGGCAAAACTACTGAAGTTTCTCATTTGAGTTGTTTTTACACAATTTGGTGGGAATTACTTCATTTTGCAGAGAACGTTCACTGTTTTCGGAGATGGGAGCTCAGTAAAGATTTTTCCCTTTGTTTTTCCTTTAGAAAAGGTATTTGAAGAAAGTGAGTGTTTGGGTTTGAGTATTTTTTTCTGATTTTTTTTTTTTTTAACCCAAGTTTTCATTTGCTGAGTAACAATCACTAAGAAACTTAAACTTTGTAAACCAGCTGCTGGCTGATGTTGTACTACATGTTATAGGAATTACAGTGGTTGTACTTGGGATGCTAATTCTTGCTCTTTGCCTTGTTTCTGCTGCTCTTGGGTTAGACATGTGCATAGTAAAATTTATGGACTTGAAACTTCTTAGCAGTCGAGCTGATTAACCCAGAGTCACTCCTAGCAGGGAGGAGAGGACCTTTTTGGTTTTTTTTTTCCCTTCCCCTTGCTCTGGTGCAGGTGTATTGAGAGCATCACTCTGGAGGTCCTCCCAGTCTGACTCCGCATGGTCTCAACTGACTTTTGGGCTGTGCTTAACTGTGCCCCCAGAAACACCAGTGGGGTAAGGATTTAGTTTGGGTTAGTTTGGCTGCTGTGGGCTTTTGTGTTGTATTTTTGCTCGTTGTGTGTTTGTCTGCCTTGAGCAGTTTGGCAGAGTGAGGGACAGTATATTTTGTGGTGGTGAGATGCGGAACCATAGCTGGACCTGTCAGTTTGAGCAGTAGCACAGGAATCAAGGTGGTGCGCGTTGTTTTCCCTGCTCTCACTTTCCAGCTGCAGCTGCCTTTGTTGGTGAGGTTTTGGGTTACTTTTCATGAAAAATTCAATAAACCAGTTGTTTAAAAGCACTGATAGAGTAATCAACCAGTGGGATCGTGTGACAGATGAAGGAATGTGTTAAGGAAATGGGTATTTTTTAAATCTCTTCTGATTAACTTAGTGGTTGGAGCAAATTCTATCTGTCATTCTAGACCTTTCACAGTTGTGAAGCCAGGATTAGATGTATCAGCAAATATTGCTTAAATGAGTGCGAAGTCATAGCTTTCTTCAGATTTGGGTTTTAGCAGATGTTGGCACTGTTCTGATTTGGTTTGGTTTTATTTCCATAGGACATCACTTTATAAATTTATCAGTGCCTGAGACTGACCATCAGTAAATGAGGGTCTTCCCTTTCTAACAAAAGGTGTTTTCAGGTGCCCCTCAGAATGTTTCAATTCTGCTAATTGAAAGAAGAACTTTGGATGCTGGGAATACCTGTAACAGGGGTGTTTACAGGAGGCAGGGGCTGCTCCAAACATCACGGAATGAAGATCTACAAAAGATATCACTAGTTATTGCCCTTTCCTTTTTCAGTGATTTTTTTTCTTTTCTTTTACTTCATTGTTACTAACAGCAGCTTGTGGCCCATCACACACTAAACTACAAAACCCCTCCTTTACACTCATATTCTGTATCTGCCTGTAGCTATGGCTCGATATTCTAATTTTATGCTGCTGTTAAGATTATAAATTGTATTTTAATGATAAAATGGCTGTGTGTTAATCCTGATCTATGTTACTTTTGCCTCAGTGAGTTGCATGGGTTCTCAACTGTGAGATAAAGACTTGGTTGCAGTCACAGCAGGGAGTTGTGATGATGAAGGTGATATTACAGGCTGGTTTGAGCCCATGGAGGAGGAGTAGCAGAATGATTAGTGAAGCCAGTAAATGGTAGATAGTAGTAAGAAATAAGTGGAGTCTTGTACTGCCATTTGAAGTGGAAGCTGTATAAATTAGATTTGACAAACTCAGTGGCTGAGGAGGTACTTACACGACTGCTGTATTGCTGATCCTTCTCCCCTGGCAGGACCAGTGTTCCCTGGGCTGTATCCAGAGGGGGAAAAAATAAAAATAGTTTTAAACATATAAAACGTGTGCATAGCTAATATCTGACAGCTTGTTCTTGTGATCATTTACTTGTTTTCTGTGCCCTACTGCACCTCACTGCATCTGCCATCGGGGTTGCCTTTACCATTTATTTGGGTTGTTCCCTTTTTGGGTCAGGCCAATTTGGTCGCTGTTCTGCTGCAAACAGGTAGATTTTTCCTGACTGTGGAAAGAGCCTTTTCTTGGTTTTATCCAATTCTGTCCAAAGCCTTCAGCACTGGTGATAACCCACAAGCTTTTTGGAGGCTTCACCTTTTCTTTAAGTGAGTATTTGTAAGTAGTGAGGTGAACTAACAGACACTTGGTGCTTAACTTGGAGCTGTACTCTGCAGAGCTTCGGTGATGTGTTGGTGCAGCTGGTGCAGTTTGGGAAGCCCAGTGAACTGACTCATGATGAGAGGTAGCCTGGCTGTGTTCAAACAAGCAATGTTTTGACACTGCCAAAGAAAGAGAGATTCTGAATCTGTGTGAGGCAATTCCCTGGGGTTCTTGAAGGGACTGTGGGATAGATTGATGATTCATGCAGTATTGATGTTATCAAAATTGTGTTCATCACGTGAAGTAAGTCTTCAATGCCCTTTTATAAGGGAAGGTGTGAACTTCAAAACTTGAGAACTTATTTCGCAGTCCTTGTCATGGGATGCCGTATTTGGGAGAGTGACTGCAATAAAATTGTCACCTGGTGCTGTGTAAAGACCACTGCCTAGTTTTGGGCTAGGAGGACAATTACGACTGTTCACTAGAAATTAATATTGTTGTGGGTAATTGGTAGAAGTATCTTCACCAAAATACAGTTCAGATTGATTTTAATAGAGATATTTCTGTGAGCAAAAGACTAGAGGAGGTGACCTGCCCACTGTCACCCCCTTTGCTCCCCTCTCTCCAAAATCATATTGACATACTACCTTCAAAGGATAAACCAGGTGATAAAACAGTAACTTTTGCAGGTTTGTGGATTTGTAGACATTTTTATCAGCAGAGAAGCAATATGTGTTTAGTGGAATTAATTACATTGGTGTGTCCTGGTAAATGCCAGTGGATTGTGTTTTAAGACTAAGGAGACTTCTGTTTAAAAGAAATCCATTTGTCAGCTTTATAGGAATTGGTGTTACTCCTTTGAGATTCATCTTCAGGTTTTGGACTTCTTTCTCTAGATAAGTGATTTATTTGGTTTCAAGCATATCCAAGTATTTTCAAATTCTTATGGAAATGCTAGCTTGTGCAGTCTACACTTAATTGGCATGAGGATTTGAAAAATAAATATTGGTATGTTTATTAGAGAATTTTTGGAAAAAATTGAAGTTTTTTTTTTCTTTAAAACCAGGAGGCATCATTATTCCACTTATTTCTTGTACCATAGCGTAGATTCACAAAGTTTGGGTTGGAAGAGACCTTTAAAGCTTGGAGAACCAGTGCAGAAGCAAGCCTTGATTAGCTCCTAACCTTTCTTAGGTGCTAATTAACAAACGTTGGCTCATCTTAGGTTTCTTAGGTGTTTAAAGAAGTTTCTGATATCACATGACACTTCTTGGAGAGTCCTGAAGAGAAGTGAATTTATTCGCAGAGATTCTGAGCAACAGGTCCTTGACTGGGGCCTAAAAATTAGAAATAAACATCAAATATGTCGTTTGACGGAAGAATGTTGCCTTGATATCTTTAACCTCCTTTTGGTGTTTCTCTAGATTTTAATAAATGTGGACACCATGTTCATAACATCCCCGATTCCCAGCTTCTGCAGGAAGGGACTTTACTGATGGCTATTGTAGTGATTTTTTTTTTTTGTGCTCGCAACAGAGCAAGTAGCAGCAGGACCTTAAGGAAAATCTGCACGCAGAGTATTGACTTTAAATTACTTTTTTCTATATTTCTTTCCTAACTGCAGTGACTTGGGAGAGTTTTTTAGGGATGTTGCATCAGGCTGACGTGAGTAAGCAGAATTTCTTGATTTCAGTCTTTGTTCTTCTGGCAGCTTTCTAGAATTTTGGGGAGAGGGAACCGTAGCAACTGTAAAAGCTTTAGAATTTTAAACTCTTTAAGCATCTTTCAGAATTTGGGAACTAAAATTATGTCCTAAATTTATGAGTTAATCAGTCCAGCTGTTGAAAAAGCACTTGAGTACCTAATAGAAATATATAAGGACTTGAAATTATTATCCACTTGTGCCAGGTTTTGAGTGTTTTAAATCCAGTGGTTTATGGGTTAAGTCATGTACACTGGAAAAGTTGACAAGATAATTATAGAAAACTAAGATGCCTTCTTTGCTGAGAGAACTTCTGAGGGAACATCTCATTTCTGAAGCACAGGAGGATTTAGCTACAGAACTGTAGAGAATATAGGATTATTGGGATTCAGTGCTTTTCTTACAGACCAAGGCACATCCGAAGAAAACACATGTAAAAATCAGAAAAGCTCTGCAGTTTGGGAGTATTGGAAAGCTCAAAATTGCAGAATTTTGGCTGAAAAATTGAGCTGTTAATGGTAAGCCAAGATAATTTTCTTGGGGAAGGGGTTGCATTTTCAAAAGCAAAATCTTGTTTAAAAAATAAATAAATATATATAAAAATATATATAAGTTGATGGGAATTCAAGACACAGGTTTTACAACTCTCTTACCAGACTGCTGGAGAGTCTTTATTTTTCCAGGAATAAAAAGCAAAACGCTCGTGAATTAACAGAAGTCATGGTAGAGAAGTGGGTAGTGGCTCCAGTGGAATTTTTTTCCTAGTCTTAAGCAAGACCGGAGAGAAAAGACTGGAGAACTTGAGAAACCTAATCTAGTTCAATAAAGGGCAAGGGAAGTGAAACAGCGTTTGTACAGGTCACGTCAGCCACTTCTACATATTAGATTAACAGAAATTTAATTGATTTAAAATTCCACAGCTGTTTACGAAATGCAGTGAGGCCATTAATGTGTCTTCTGATCATCAGTTAAGATGAAGGGACTAATTATAGCTATTTGAAATCCTTAACTCTAAGAGTGTCTGTATTTTCTATATTATCAATGTAGGGACTTTTTTGTGCCAGTCCAAAGCAATGTAGATCCCTGAAGCATGTGTCTGTTGAGAACAGGAGTGGCTTTGTCCCATGAATGCTTAAGCCAATTATTCAAACGGGTTAAGCACAATTTGGGGTGTCAATTTAAAAATGCCAGTATATTCCATTTATTGCAGAAATCTTCAGAGTCTTAGTGGTAATTGAAACAGTCACCGCTCTGAGAGGTGGTGTTGAATCATAACTCTGCGTAGCAGTTGTTATATTGGGAGAAAATAACTACAGATTTATAACTTCCATCCTCTCTGGCGACAATAAAAAGTAATTTACTGCGTAGCTTTGTAGTGTTTTCACAAAAATACAGTGTACAGGTTTTATTAGTTATTTAAGAAATAATAATAAAATTTAAAAAAAAAATCCAAAATCCTTTTGATAAGCACTTCCGAAAAACAGATTTTTAATTTTTTTTTTTGTAAATAAGTGAACTTCTGTTCTGGAAATGGAGTTCAAATAGCTGGCTGAGTAAGCTTAGATGGGGCAAGTATTGCAACATGAAATGGTGGGGTTGTCATCTGTGTCATGTTGCCCTTTCCTTTGTGCTGCCTTCATCCATCCCTCACCTCCTGTGATCCCCGTCCAGGAGCTCTTGTGTTGCCTGGAAGCCCGTTTGAAGGAAAAAGCAGGTAGCCCTTTAGCAGAATCCTTTAAAACTCACAGATTTGCTGAAGTGACTCCAGCCATTTTAGTGTTGAATTAATTTAATTATTTTTTAAAATAATAAATAATGAAACCACCACAGTTTAATAATGTGCTGCTGTTTAACTTAACCTTTCGATCGGCTGAGGAGGTGCTCGTGCAGCATTTGGAGGGGTGACAGTGCCAAGGCATTTGGAGACAGGTGTCAAAACCTATTGCTTTGAACTGGGCCAGTTCTGCTGCCAGTGAGTTTCCCACGTGGGGACTTTTGTATTCCAGTTGCCCATGTTTAAATGCAAGAGGTTGAGTAAAAACCAACTTACCAGTAGCACTGGCTTGATTCTGCACGTATCTGGAAACTGTTTTAATGCAATTTATACAAGGTGAGAGCAGATCCAGGCATTATCTTTGAAGGCGCTGACTTCTGTGCAAGCAGTGGCATCTCTTTTTGGTTTGTTTTTGGGTTTTGATTTGCTTTGGTTTCTAAGTTCTTAGGTGGTCCTGCTTTCGGCACTGCATCCAGTCCCAAGCATCCAACAGGTCGTTGCTGCTTCACCGGGTTTCGACACCAGCGAGAGTCGCTGCTGGGGATCCTGGGGATAATTTTGAAATAAATCCACGTTCGGACTAAATCCGAATTTAGGATCAGGTGACTTTTCATACCATGACATGTCCGAGTAAGACCGTTTTGAGTATAAACGAATATAGATCATCTGTTTCAGGCTGAAAAGGTTGAAACAGGTGGTGACTGCTCCTTCACAAATACCCCCAATCCGCGCCTCTATCCACGGCCTTCCTGGTCATGTGCTCCTGCATTCTGAAGCCTTTTCTGTCTTGGCAAAAGAATTAAAAAAACAAAATGCAAACCTATTCAATGTTCTGGTCATTGAACAATGTGTCTTCAGAGCACTGGATGAGTCAGAGGTCTTGTTGAAAAATAGATGTAGTCATGTTGATTTTCCCAGCACTTGCACACAGGGGACTATGTTAGGCTGGACGGGCAAGCTTGAGCCTGATATTTTTGTACCTCTGTATTTGCCTTTGTAACTGTAATTGTTTGTCTTGAGTTTGCATTTTGGGCTCTGAGGGTGGTGTGGTGGTACTGGGTAGCATTGCATTGGTGGGGTTTTTTTGTACTGGGCTTCACTGTCAAGGCATCAAATGTGTGATCATTCCGAAGTTCATAGATGAATACTGTTTTAAGAGAATTGCTTGTAATCTTTTTATTTTAATAAAGAGATTCCAAGTGATTAAGTGATTAGCAATTACTTAATAGTGCTCAGTCTTAAGGAGCTGTGGTGGAAAAAGCTGGTTGTAATGGAAGAGCTTGAGGGAAACAGAGCTGTTTGGTGTCAAGTGGAGGAACTTTGGTGTTTTTTCCTTGAAACTAGGTTTTGTTGAAACTTTTTGTTTAATTGAAACTTTGTTTTGTTGTGGGTTACTCTCACTGAGGTTTTGGAGGGGCCTGGTACAAGTTTTGTCTTACCTGTGCTCTTCCAGATCATTGTTATGTAGGTAACTAAGGGTATTTTACTACAAAATAGTTTTTCTCAGGCCTTTGATTATGGATGTCACTGCATGGGATGATCTGGAAACACATCTGTTTTGTGCTGGAGTTGGTTCCCTTTTTTTCCCTAACATGCTTTGTTCTTAAGCAACCGATTTGAAAATTATTTCTGTGTTCAAGACTTGATGTAATAAAGATGCATTTCACAAGTAATGTTTTAACAAACCTTACTTTTTAGAAAATACTGATGATTAGCCCCTGCCTTGGCAGCAGCGGGGGAGCTGTGTGTTAGATTTGACCTCAAACAGGTGCTGGATGGGGGCTTGAGCTTCTGAGACTGCAAACACCAAACATGGCTTTCCTTTGGCTCTTTCTAACCTGATAAATGAGAGAAAGATGCAGCTGGCAGAGATCACAGAATCACGGAATGGGTCAGGTTGGAAGGGACCACAGTGGGTCATCTGGTCCAACCGCCCTGCTCAACATTTTGTTGCCAACATTTTATTCCTGCTGTTCAGGGAGAGCTCCAGTTCGTGAGAAAATACACTTAATAAGTAGTGTTGCAACTAGAAATGAATTGTAAATAAGTTTAGCCGCCACCAGGGCCCATGCTGGGGCATCCCAAGTGTGCAGGCACTGAACTGTTCTGGTCCTAATAGGGATTGATGTTTTTTTTCTCCTGCCATGAGAGGATGTTTGTGTGCACCAGCTGGCTTGCTTTGCCTCCTGCTTCTGTGAATAATTCAGCTGGTTTCTTTTTTTTCCAGTTGATCATTTTGTAGTTCAGCCAGGATCTCTGAATCACTTCGTCTGTTTGTGATAATGTCAGATGACATACGTGCACCAAATATATCAGTGAGATCTGGTCCTTTAGTAAAATTATATTGTTATGCTATTTTGTAGCTTGAACATGAGTATTGATAAAGATTTTTTTTTTTTAGAATATGCTGACATTTTGTTTTAAAATGTCAAGGTGTCTTCATTCAACGTAAAATTTTGCCCACTAGCTATGTCCCGCCTCATTCTCTCCCTCTCCCCCCAGTTATTTCAAGATTAACTTTAAATCTTTCCTTTAAAAGCGTGGTTTTACAATGCATTTGAGGGTGTGCTAATGATGGGTGAGGAAACTAACCAAAGCTGAAACCCATACCTAGAAATCCATTCAAAAAATTTTGTAGTTTACAAGTTGAAATAACTTGTGTATGGACTAGACGTGGCAGGTTACCTGCCTTGTCTTTCTATGTTCTGAATGTACTCCGTGAATTTTGATTGTTGTGCTGCGATTTGAGTGTTTTGGGGTTTGCTGGTGGATTTTTAAATGATTTTCATGGCCTGATAAATGAGTTGGATCTTCCCATGGTCATGGATTTCTGGATCAGGTGGTTTCAGTCTTCAGTGTGGTGCAGCTTGCCTAAATGGCATCTTTGTGGTTGCCACCACAGTTTGAGTCTCAGCCTTTTGCAACTAGTAAATATGAATTGCTCAGTTGTCGCTAAAATGTCTGCAGTTGATGGGGTAACTTCGTGAGTGTAAGTGGAGAGAGAAAAAAAAAATCAGCATAAAAATAAAGCTTCATGCCAGTTTAATAGTCTGAAGTGTATTCATTGTGTTAATTAATCACTATGTCTTGTGTAATGAGTGTGTGAAGGAAGTGAATGAGGGAGTTAGAAAAACTTTGCAGCTTCAGACAGCATTCAGTGGTGTGTATATCCTCTTTTATTTTTACATGCACGTTCCTCTAGGCAAGGGATGACTTCATGATACAAGGCATTTATTACCAAGTTAAATACAAATTTTGTGATTGGTTATTTTGACTGAATTATACGTAGAAAATTCTCCCTACCAAATAAGTTGCTTCTCTTAACAACGTTACTGGAGAGGAATGTATATTGTATTTGCTGCTAAAATGTACTTTAGAAAGGTTTTTTTCTTTATGGTTTCCCCATTTGTGTATCTGGTTGTTTCTAGATTTGCATCTTTGGTGTCAGTTTTCATGAAGTCTTTTGGGTAACCACAGAACAACTTGGTTCAGACAATTATTTCTGGCCTCATTCATTATAATGGTTGGTTAGTACATGCCAGACAGTTATTCTGCTTTGAGATTGTATCCTTGATGGATTTAGGAAGTGACAAACAAAAGCTCTGAATATTTTCATCTCTACAGTGCACTGAGATTTTGGTTATTTTGAAATAGCACTTTCATAACGGTGTTTAAAGGGGGACACGTTGCGTGTGTACAGCATCCTTTCTAAAGCTTTTCATTGTGGTGTCTTATCAAAATAACTGTGTCAGAGAATAATTTTTGGCTTGATTTTTAAAAGATCCTGTTCATTGATATGCCTGACCACTCCTAGTCTGGTTTTTTCCAACTTCTTTTGTGGAAGCAGACAGTACGTCCCCTCTGGGACCAGATGATTCCCATCGCTCCCTCCTCGCGCATGTAGCTTTTCTCAGCTTCTGAAGGGGGATGGTAACATTAATGATCTCTGTAACGATGAAAAATGAGGGCTGTACCTGGTTTGACAGATGTTGTTCACCTACAGGTGTTCACATAGTGAGCATCTGTCGGTCTGGGTCTGTACCCTGCAGGGAGCCCTGACGGCAGAGATGGGAAGTGGTAGGGTTGGAGCTCTCCCTGTCTCCCTGTGGATCGAGCTTAAGGGTTTACTGCAGCAGTGTAAGAACGATTCATTAATTGGCCTTAACTGAACCTGGAAACTCTTCTGCTAAGGCTTCTCTTCTGATCCAATTATTTAACCTTCTCTTGCCCTGTCAAATGCTGGCTCCTGGCAGATGAAGCAAGTAAATGTTAAAGGCCAGGCAGCTCCAGAGTTAAAAGGGAACAGCTCCCTCTTCTCCCAGTGTAAATGCACAGTTCACAAGTGTGGGTTGTACAGAACAAACCTGGAATGCACTGCCTTTGCACATCCTCTCAGGACTGCCTGCTTCACTCACCTTGGCTTTCTTAGTTTGTAAATATAAATAGTGCCTTTGTCCTACAGCTTTGAAACTTGGAGGTGAAAAGGTGATATATAAATGTATCAGAATAAGATTTTCGAATTCTAGCATTTAACATTGCTGTGCCAATTGCAAAACTCCTAATGGCTTATCAGACTAAATCTGTTAGTTTTGATAATGCATTGTATAATTTATTAGGCAATTAATGGTGGTGTAAAATAGATGGTCCCACTGGGTAACTGCACGAAGTGGGAGACCGAGTTTTCTACCGTCAACATATTGGTAGAATTCTTTCTCTTTCTATCATTGAGATACACACAATTAGCTGGTCAATATTTGCCTTGTTTCTGGAGCTTGATGTTTCAGTGGTTCTGTTGTGTATGCACAGCTTTAATGAAACTCTACATTTAAGGAGTTGTGTCTTTCCATGCTATTGCTTCTACATGCAGGAGTTTTGCACTTCGATAGCTTGAATTCTCTCAAAGGGATGAAAGTCCTGCTGCAAATTAAGAATTACCAATAACAGATATTTTCAGTGAAGTTGTGCTAAACTTCTAACACTGCTTCAAAGGCATCATGGTGTTCTCAGCAGGTTTCAAACAGAACCTTTGAAATGGAATTTCTGATAGCTTAGTCAAACGCATCACCATATGGAATGATCGGATGTCCCTTATTTCCATTTTAAACAGATTCCTGTTATATGAAAGATTACAATCAAGGTGTTTTCGCGCTTCACTTAGCTCATCACATGCCAGCTCAATTAAGGTGTCAGTTGACCTACCAGATGCAGTAGGCACAGACCTACCAGAGCCTGTATCTCAGGGGTGGCAACCGTTGTTGCCTGCGGTACAGTTTGAAGGTCCAAACCCCTTTCTTTAATTGCAACTATGGATTTTCATCTTCTAGCTCCTTTGTTACCTGTTGATCAGTTTCGTTTTTGCCTGGTTTATACAACCGAGTGTGGTGTTCTGGAGAAGAACATGTAACAGGTAACCATGCCTTGGAATGGGCACTACTAGTAGGTTTGGGAGAGTTGTTCTGGTTCCTAGATTTAGGTGGTGATTAAAGCCTCAGTGTTAGTAAAAAGGATTGTGAATTGTCACTCTAAGAATCTTTTGATGGGACACCTGTATGTGCCCTTGCTTGAAGCTCACAGGTGTGCATATGGAGAAAATATGTCCCAAACCACTCCACTTTCCAAATGTTTGCTAGGTGAAGGCTTTAGGAACATTTAAATAGTCAGTGTAGGCTTCGCGAAGATGTGGGAAAGAGAACAAGAGAACTACTCTGCCCAGAGGAGCTGTGGCTGCCCCATCCCTGGAAGTGTCCAAGGCAGGTTGGACAGGGCTTGGAGCAACCTGGGATAGTGGAAGGTGTCCCTGCCCATGGCAGGGGTTGGAACAAGATGAGCTTTAAGGTCCCTTCCAACCCAAACCATTCTATGAGTCTAGGATGATTCTGAGGCAAGTCCACAAAACTTTCTATGGGTGATAAAGTTTTGGTGGTGGTAATGTTTTTTTTAAGCCAATAAAACTTCAGTCAACTTCGTCAGCGCTGCCCTCTAATCCCAAGTGAGGGATTAGATGTGTCTCTTGCTTTCCCTCCTGTATCCCTCCTGGATATATTGTGGCACTTCTCACCCCTGTGGCAAGTACTCCTGCACAGGAGATCATACATAATCTTATACCTCTGGGGTTAGTCCTCTCATCCACAAATTCAGCAGTCCCAGAGGGAAGGATTAACATGACATTTGTTCTGCAGGGCGTGTGAAATGTGACTGAAAATAGAGATCTGACTTAAAATAATGACTGAGTATTCACTGCAGGAATTGCATGTGGCTGATGTGCAGCAGCAGCCCCTTAATGAACAACTTTATTCTACTGCCATGTACACGTTGATAACAATATTAGCAAGGGCTTTCTGAAGCCTGCTCAACTGTAAATGCGTCTTGCTGAAAAGGTAAATGTGCTCATAGGAGTGTGGATTTGTTTTCAGTCTCTGCTTACTGCAGTTCTCAGAGCTATATTTGAGGGAACAGCATCCTTGAGATTTTTGTAACAGAGATGGTTGTTCAAATGGTTTTGTTGTCCTTTATTACAGGTCAGATGAACTAATTTCTCGGTATTACAAAAATATTTACCAAGCTTGTGTAAGAGGTAGAATTAGCAGTGATTCTCACTGAATTGATTCTTCCAGCTCCACCAACTTTTCAAATACAGTGATAGGCCTATTCCAGAAACATGGGGGATGTACTTTTAAGTATTTCCACAGGTGACATGTGAGTTATGTTCTAGACTGGCAATTGCCTTCCTTTCCAAACTATCCAGTAGCCACCTCTGCAGGCAGTAGCCACCTCTGCAGGCAGAAGCCAGTGTTCGTGCCCTTGACTTCATACTGAAGGAACTGGCAAAGGTTTCTGCAGTGATTTGTCAAGAATTAATAGACCTCAGATTGTGACTGTGCTCACCAGTGGCCAGTTCTTAAAGGTTTCATCTTGCAGAGTTAATACAGCTTATGTTCATCCATGTTTAGTGCACAGTCAGCTCATTTAGAAATGTCTCTGCTCTTGACCTCTGCAAATTGGGGATTGAGGAGCCACTTCCTTATCTGTAGCAAGTGCCAGGCTCTCACAGAGCCACCCTCAGCTCTGTTTGGTGAATTTGGCATTAAGCTTTTGTTAGCTCTAGTGCTAACACTGTGGAATAGAACCACGCCTGGGTAGATTCAGGGAAACTGCATAACAGATTCTTGTGTGCTCTAATGAAGAATATATTCTTTATAGATCATTTTAAGAAATGCCAACACTTTCATCTCTGTCTGATTTCCTTGGAGCCTCTAACATTTTTTATATATATATAAATATAATATATACATATATATAACATATATACATTTCATATATTATATATATAAATAAACATATATATATGTTTTATAATACTTCAGATATTTCAAGCAGAGGTCTATTCCGAGCAGAGATCTAACAGCTCAGGCTTTTGCAGGCTTCCCAGCTGCTCTGCTGAATCTGAACTTCAGATTGCTTTTGTGTAGTGCAGTAACTCAGGAGAAAGCGAGGCTAAATGACAGCAGCTGTGGCCCCGGCGTTACCAGATGTGGCCGAGCGGCTCTTTTTGGAAGAAGCGAAGGCTCACAAAGAACCCCATATGATGGGTTAATCCCCCTGAGGCTTTGGGGGTGAGGCGGGGCGGGGGGGAGCAGTTGTCAGGAGCAGTCCACCCCCAGGCTTTGGAGGAAGGAACAAAGCCCAGCTTGGCTGGGCAGCACAGCCCGACCTGCCACAGCGCTGCGCGAGGCGACAGAGATGCTTCTGACTCTGTCCTCTTCTTAACCTCATTCAAGGAGAGTCCTTCAAGTCAGCATTCCAGCAAAATCAAAGGCTTTCCAAGCGCAGTGAGATGGCAAAGGTTGAAGTACTCTGGTTTGAAAGAGCCTCTTTTCAACCCTGCCTTTTGATGGGTGCTTCCCTTTCCTCCCTGTTCCACTGGGTGGTACCTGGCAGGGGCTGAGCCGCCCACAGCGTTGGTTTAAAGGTGATGTGAAGATTTTATGAAGCTGTGAAAATTGCTGCCCTTGAGCTTACAGTATGGCCAGCTGGTGTAAGGTACGGTTTGGATCCTTAAAGAATTTGCGGAGCTTTACTTCTGGTTTAAGATAAACTGTCCTTTCTACTGGTGCTTCTTGTCTGTTGGATTGGGTTTTTTTTTTTCCTTGACCACTGAAAATTACGCATCTCTTCAATACCCTTTTCTCTTTCTTCTTTAAAAGTGTAATTTGTCATTTTGCTTGGGCACTTGTGGTGTTTTGTTTTTATCTCATTCTCTTTTTAATATAATTATGCATATATATTTCTTCTGCTAAAAATTTTTCTGCTCAAGAAGAATGGTAATTTCCATCTTGTGTCCAAATTTTATATGAAATATTTACACAGGTTTAGGAGTAAAAACTGGCTGGTTGTAGTTTGAAATACCTGCAGGGATTGAAGCACTCCAGGATGTGCATTAGTTTTTCTTACCTGTTTTGAACGGTGTCTTTGAGCTCTCGTTGCTTGTTTTGGCACACTGTCAGTAGCTTTAAATGATGCATATTCACTTGGATGGAGGTTGGGGTTGGTAGAATGAAGTGACTTTGAGTCTGTTAGCAGCATTCTCTGATGTTTCTCTGATGTAGAGGGGAGTTGGATGTTTGAGAAAGTGGAGAATATTAAGTGAAAAAACAAACTTGACCTTTATGGATTAAGGAAACCACTTGAGAAAAACATTTTAAAACACAGAGTAAAAACTTTTCTGTGTAAAATGTAACTGAGAAAAAGGGATTCTACCTGGCCAGAGGTAGACTGCCTTACTGAATCCATATATATGTAATTAATGCCTTTTGTTTTGTTTTGTTTTTTTGTTTGTTTGTTTTTTTTNTTTTTTTTTTTTTTTTTTTCCCCCCCCCCCCCCCCCCCGCATAGTTTGCTTTGTTAAACTCTTTCACCAATATGTTGCTGGAAGAATGTGCTTGAAGCGAAGATCCAAATGTAGAACTTGGAGACAACATGAATTTATTTCTTCTTTTCTTTAGGAGACATCACTCAAAAAGGATATGAAAAGAAGAGGGCAAAGCTGTTAGCACGGTACATACCACTCATTCAAGGTGAGAAACTGTGTGGAAGTTACACCTTTGTGCTAAATCTGTGAAAATCTGGCAAAGCTCTCACTAAATAAACTGGATGAATTATAGTTGTGTCTGATATGGCATCTAACCAGCAGTGGGAAATGAATGTTACAGAGAAGCGAAGAGCAAGAGAAAAGCCTGAAATTGTTTTTTTTTTGTTTTTTTTAAAGTTTTATATGAAATGTTAAATGGTAACATTCTTGTCAGCAAACCTTAGTTTAACAACTGCATCTGAGACTTTAAGACAACTTGATAAATTAGTAAAGTTTTTGCTAAAAGCAAAGTGGCTGCTTTCATTAGATGGAAATGCTCAATAGTCATCACTGTCATGCTCTAATGTGCCTTTTTTTTTGCATTCACCCTCTTCCTCACCCCATTTCCCCCTCCCTCCGCATACCCACTCTATTTATTCAAAATACTGTTTTGTTATAAACTATTACTTCTGAAACCGGTTATTATCAGACTTGATCTTGGCCAAAACTTAAATGCCCAACTTTTTTTATTTCTTTATTTTTATCCTAGAACACTGAAATCACTTGGGGTTAGAACTCCTGTTCTTCCACTGAGTTTTGGTGTTCTATAAGCCCCCAGTTTTTCTGTAGCTTGAGAGATTTTGGTTAAGATAAGGGAAAATGAGAAGAAAACCAGGTGGAGTGGAAGCAATAATGAGCCACTGTAAATAGAGATACTGTTGAATAGTCAGAACATAACCTGGTGTTTCATCGTGGGGGTTCTTAGCAAAGGTTTCTTTTTGTGGTTTTAATTTTTATTGGGTTTGGGTTGTTTTGGTTTTTTTTAAGAACAGGTGTAGCTTTTCCCTTAGCATATTTATAATCTCTGTAGACCATGCAGAACCAAACTCATCTCTATAAAACGGCTCATTCATTGGATGGAAGCAGTTTGGATTTTTTTGGGTGACTTTGACAGTCAGCATAAGCTGTAGCCTCACCTGCCACAGCTTCTCCTCCTTACTCCAGTCCTCTGGAAAGAACTATCTCAGTTTTCTGTTCAGAGTGCCCTGTCCTCCAACTCAGCTTAGTTAAAGATTCTGAGACCAGGTGAAATATGGATTTTGACTGAGGATTTACAATTAGAAGCAATATTCTGCCAATGCCCTCTACTAGAAAGTCATGTCTTTGTATTTCTGTGGCTTGTTTAACCTCTCATCACCTTCGATTTACTCTGCCTTCACTCCTTTTCTATTGACAGTGGGGTTTTATTTTTTATATTTTTTTCTTCCCAACCCTTAAACTGAAAGGCTGTTTGAACAGATTTTTCAAGTTCTGAGCTCTCAAGTGTAGCTTAGACAATTACAGCACTTTGTCTTCCATACTTTCTAAAGTAAGTTTTAAAGCTAAGTTGCAGTGTGGAGAACATTTGTTTCCCTTTTCTGCATGACTGCTGCTGGCCCCGTGTCACACTCTAACTCTTGGGGTCTTTAGAAGGACTGACTACAGGCAATTGTCCACTCTAGAAGCCTGCTGTGGTATCTGTATGATTCCCAAAGGTGTTTTGTAATATCTTATTTAGGTAACGTGCTCATTCAGGAGCCCGCTCAGCTGACGCGGTGTATGAAGTTACAGATGGCTTTGGAAGGAAAAAAAGAAATGTGTAGGGAAAATATGTTAGTGGCACTTTTTTTAGAGTTGTTTTCACTGAAGCTTCTCTTTCAAACTGGAGGTGTTCAAGAGTGTTTTATTCAGGAGGAGTGACTTCATACAGTCTAGGTTAACGCCCTAACATCCTGGGCAGTGTTTGGAAGAAAGCATGTCCTAAGGAGATGGCAGTGCAGATCCATGGTCTCCTAGTTTGTGATCTAATACGAGGCTGAACCAAGAATCCTGGGTCCCTTTAGATTTCAAGCTGCTTAAAAATTCCTCCTTGTTCAGCCAGGTTTTCCTTAATCACCTTAAGGATTAATAGGCAGCTAAATCCTACTTGCTTGATACCATATTTTCTAAGAAATACCAGATTACCTGATTCTTTTTTTTAACCACTTCTGCCTAGTTTAGCAATAAGCTGACAGGAATCTAGCTTTAATATGCTAAAAAAATTAATAGGCTGCCTGCCTCTGAGCACAAAGAACGATACTCTGTCAAGAAGACAAAATTTGCTTAAAACATGAAGCTAACTGCTTATTTCAATTTCCTGGCATGTGTTCCATTAACCCAGTTGTAGCTTGAAATTTGGTTAATTGACACAGCTTCAGTGTAGCTCAGATTGGAGTGTGGGAGTCCCAAAGGCTTTGAACCTGCAGAAATCTTTTATCATTAACAATTTGATTGCAGCATTCCTGATAGGATTCATAAGATTCATTATCCATTAAGTTTTTGCAGACTGGTGAGTGTCAGCATTTTAGATTCAAGTTCTTAGTCTGTGATGTGACTATCTTCAGGACCGCTAAATCATGTCTTTCTGCAGCTTTATGCCTTAAAAGCGTATTCATGCAGTTCTGGAAGTTTAGCTTTTCATATTATACCTCGCCCACCTAAAAACTAATCACATGGCAACTCCTGCTCTTCCCAGGGATGGGGTTACATTTCTGCTGTCCTGTGTAGCTGTATCTGTGGGGAGCCAAATTGTTACCCAGACAGTGTTAAATAACTGCACAGGGGCCTTGGTGAACAGAAAAAGACAGCACTGGATGCAAAGCACATTTTCAATTAACAGGAAAATTAAGCATTACTATTCAGCAATTGCATTCCTTTAGGCTGTTTTGTGTTCTAAAACTCCTAACCTCCAGTGATGAGGAGTTAGGGCAAATGTTAAGATTTCTCTTAGAAGCCATAAAACTGTGTAGTTACATGGAAATACTGAGTTATCTTTCACTGATCCACCCAATGCACTGTGCAAAATTAAAACCAGGTGTTGAGCAGTAGCAAGCCTTAAACAGG
Source organism: Cephalopterus ornatus (assembly GCA_013396775.1). NCBI lineage: Eukaryota > Metazoa > Chordata > Aves > Passeriformes > Cotingidae > Cephalopterus > Cephalopterus ornatus. Next base: position 87,713 of record VZRE01011291.1, on the reverse strand, counting down.
AGTTAATTATTTTAATGAAGTAAAACTTAATCGTCAGTCATTGGCTTCCTCAGTCAGCCTCTTGTGTGGAAATTTCAGATAAAACTCTGAGGAGATAGGCAACCTGGCATGCTGCATGGTGAACCTTCCCCAGTGATGGATAACAGCAGACATGTGGCAGAGATGGATTTTGAATGTGGATGGAGCTGGGGTGTAAAAACCTTCAGAAATAACATGATAAAATCGGAAGCATTTACAGTGAGTGTCCTGTCCTGATGGGCACCAAATCCTGTACTCCCTCCTTTCCTTGAGCCAAGGATACCATATACTAGAGTATATAGTATACTGTATTTAGTATACTGTATATAGTATATGTACTGTGTATATATATATGTATATACTATATGTACACACTATATATATCTATACTTTATATAGTATATATACTGTATATGTATATACTATACATAATATATACTATATGTACTTCATTGTCATCTGTTGAATTTCAGGAACCTTTTGATGGTTCCTGGCAATGGCAGGAGGTGATTTAGAACAACCTCAGGGTCCTGGCCATGCCCCCTCCTGGCTGCTGCAAAAATTAACCCTGTCCTGGCTAGAACCAGGACACTGGAGCATTAAAAAAAATCATCTTGGGGACTGGAGTGTCGTGTTGAATGTGACATGAAGAAAATTTCTCCTCTGCACTCAAATAGGAACAGTTGGTAACCGGAGACTACTTCTTGGTGCTTGCCATGCCTTTACCTGAATTCTGCTGATAACTCCAGGCACCTGAAACCATTCCTTGAAAACCATTCCTTGATGCTCCTCCTACTTTATATTATGGGTACAATAGCTATGATCAAAGTATGTCCAAGTTTTAATGGGCTGATTTGGTTGGCTCTTGGTGTAATTGGTTTAAATGAGATATGTGCAAATGTAATGTGATCACGTGGGCTAGTTGAGAAGGCTGTTTATAGCGTCACTGCTCTCAGCTTCTCAAAATATCAAGAGATTGCTATTCACATGCTTTTTCAGTTCAGTGTGGTTTTTAGTAGTGCACCTTTATGACCAAATCTCGTAGCACATTCTTTTGGGACCTTGAATGTGGAGACTGTCTAGTAGATTGACTGTGTTTTTTTTGTTCCATTCTTAAGTGATAAATTACTTTTTCCTGAAAAGTAAGACTCATCCTGCACCAGTCTGACTGTATCTGTTTAGGTACAACAAATATTTTTGAGCTTGCTGTGAAGGGAAGAAACAAAATGTTGGTGATTTCACTCTGTCAATTTTAAAAAGAAGTCATAGAAAGAAACCAGTCTTAGGGCAGGTGGTTCTAAAGTAATCTGAATTTAGGTGGTGAGGTCCAAAGCATTCATCCTTTCCCATGGTTTGTTTGGTGATTGATTGGTGGTCACCACACAAGTAGTGGTAAAGGCTACTACCTAGGTAATATAAAGCTTAAAAATGTTTTTGAGAATGATGTATTCTGTATGGATCTTTAGAGTTTAGAAGCTGGACAGTGACTGACAGGCAGAATCCTCTTATGTTAGGAGAGCTGGGCTGCTTATGAAGCATCTCCTGAACTGCTGCTTAAAATAGACTATTGTTTTGAGAAATTAAAGTTTCTGGCTAATGACATGTAGGTATTCTGCTTACCAGCCTTGTCATAGTGTCTAAATAAGCATGTCTCTTGCTTCTGGGCATTTTCATTGAGACAATTTAGTTAGTATGTGGATTCACTGAATTGAATCCAAATCCTGGCTTGTGTTTGGACTCACTGAAATTATTACAGGTGTCTTTTATGCTTTTGTGGTTTTTGCTTCCTTGAATGGAAAGTAATAATGCCTTTAAAATTATTTCATATGCTCCAAGTGGAAACTTACGAGCTGGAGTTTACTGCCTTGAGTAGAGGAAAATGTTGTAGAATTGTGGAAGATGCCCTTATCATCATTGTTTTTAACTTTGTGAATTTCTGATACCTTATTCTGGGTAATAAATTACACTGAGTGGACCCTTGTTCAGTGCCACTGACCTGGAAGGTGTGAACACTTAGATTATTTTTGGATCTTGAAGACAAAAATGTGTGCATCAGGTGATATGTTCTAGGATGGGGTGTGACAGTAAAGAATGATGACGTTGAACTGTGCCCTGAAGTGAGGACTGGATACTCTATACCTGAGGTGAGGTTTCTCCAACCAAAATGTAAAGAGAGGGCCTCAGTCCTCAGATTTCAGTCTCTAGAGGAAAAATTTCCTGCCTTAAGTTTTCTGTGAAAAGATCTTGAACTCTGCATATGTGTTTTATGTAAAACTTGAACGTCTCAGGTAATTTTTATGAGAAGAGTTCGCTTTCTTCCTGTACAGTTCGGAGGGAAATAACTTTATCTAAAATCCTGTTTCAAGAAATCTGGGATCTTGGAGCTGCGCTTGAGGTGGCTGTCATCTTTTGTTCCTTTCTTATTCCCAGACCCAGGGAATAAGGTAATAATAATAGCTGCAGAAAGGTTTGATACTATACAAAGAATCTGGAGTTTCCTCTCTGGCCTCCCTCTTCTCTCTGTAGAGCCGTTTAATATGTTATGTTTTGAAAATTTGATCTCTGCCTACATGATGCCAGGTGGCTTTAGCTGCACATCCTCCCCAGCAGTGCCAGCAGAGAATCTTCCTCGTCCTGGCAACTGTTCACTGCTCTTAGAGAAAAATAATTTTTGCTCGTATAAATCAAAATTGCTAGAAATGTCGGTATTAGTCTTGATTCTCCAGTGTTTGTGGTTGGAAAAATACAGTAGTAATTCAAATACTAACTTGAATTTCATCCTGTAGAAGTGAATTGATCAGTTAGTTGGAACAAGCAGCCTCTTTAAGACTTCATTCTCGCTAGCTTTGGGTAAATTAAAAACGGACAACATGCAGTGATAGTGAATCAAGTGCCTTTAGTGTATCCCTCTTCAAATGTTATTTCTGTAAAGGCTTCAGTGTGAATGGAGGGAGTTAGCCTAATTATCCATCTGCTTTTGCTGAAGGCTAAGGTAGTGATTTGCATAGTAGAAGAATAAATGAACGAGCTCACCAAGCTTGTGGAACGGGATTTTTCTGGCACACAATTGTGTAGCCTAAGAGTGAGATGCACTATCTTACTGTTTTTACCAAAAAGCAATGTTTTTCAGGTTCATCACTGGTATTTTTGCACTGTGATATGAAACCTTCTTTGAGAAAGCGAAAAGGAAGAGTCATACTGAAGAAACTGAGTTGTGGTTTCTAACAGTGCCGCTGCTTTCTTGCCTCATCCTAATTCGAAGGGAAGTTCTGAGGTTCATTGATGCATATTTCATCTAAATACACAGTAACTCTGATTCATAACAATCTGTTTTCCCTAGTTTTGGGAGGAGGAGAGTGTTTCTGTATTTGGAGTTGGTAAGTTTTCCTGCATTCCTCTGATTATTTGTAGTCATTTTCTTCCCCGCTCCTCCTGCCCCAAATAACTGGTGTGGTCAGCTCGCCGTGCTCGAGTTGCACGTGGCTTGGAAGCATCCTGCATGCAGATTGTCATCTCCTGATGGATTATACCAGTCAGCTCGTTTTCCAGCTATTTTTTCCCCCCACATGGGATCACGAAGTGGAAAAGGGGCTCTTAAAAGTCCTGATTCCAAGGCTCTGTAGTTACTACAAGACTGGAAGCAGTAGGAGTATGGAATTGAGTAGAACATGAATCTCTTTTTTTACTTGCAACTAAGAACCCTTCTGGAGGAAAAAAAATAGCACAAAAAAAGTTCTTCTCTTGTAATCTTCTTCACCCGGGGTCTCTTTTGACAAGATCACACAAAAAAAGATGTAGATATGCTGTTGTCCAAAAACTTCATAAGCGTTCTAGTTGAGGGAGCCTCCCAGCCCAGCTGCCTGTTCTGGTCTCTTTTGCACCACCTTAGTTACTGTGTTATCCCTTTTTTTTTGCTCAGGCTTTGTGGAGGTGACTTGCCTCAATCTTTTTAATGAAATCTGAAGTTGTTGTTGATCGTTTCCATGTCAACAAATCTCGCTGGACTGTTGGCTTGTGGTTATGGAAAACTTGCGTTCAAGTGAGATGTAAAATAGAATTCTGCAGTGTTTTCACCGCTCTTTGACTCTCAGATCTGTTGAATCTGTTCAGTTGGCAGACTGCATTTACTTTTCTTTTAGAAACAGAGTTCTCCTTAGGTGTTTGAGGGAGTGTTACATCCCTGTATTAGGTAAGCACATGATGTTTCAATGCTGCCCAGCTCCACGTTCAGCTGCTGTCCATTGAGGACACTTTGTTTTTTTTCTGGCCTGTCTCAGTTTAGCCTGTTGGGAAATGCATTTGATGTTACATATTCTGCAATCTACATAAAAAGCTTTACTTTTGGAAAGTAAGAAAACTCTGTTAGGCGAGAATGTGTTTGTTCTTTATCACAAATTCTAAAAGACAAGAGCATATCTCTGGAGTTGGACTAATTTCTGAAAACTTAGATCTGTGTGATTTATTAAATGTTCCTTCCTTTTTCTATTATTTAGGCTCATTTTTCCCACACACCCTCCTTCCCTGAACCCATGGCTATCTCAAGGTTGCTTCTTCAACGTCCAGACGTGTTCACTGTCAGCTGCAAAGGGAATGGGAAAGGAATTATGGAGCACATTCATCTAGAGGTCTTAACAGCTCTCCTAAGAAAGCTGGTGTATAGCAATTGGTCCTGGCAGGAAGATGATAAAATCCTGAGGATATTATATTTGAATAGAGTATTTGAAAGTTCATTTTGATCAGCTGAGGTCGAGCTGGGATACTGAATTCAATTGCTGTTTGATAGTTTACACTTCAGATGTGAAGACTGTATCTTACTGAAAGGTCTTATAATTGCTAGATTTATTAATGATTATCAATTTCTTTCATGGTACACACTTTGGGACAAAGGGGAGGGAACAGAAACCCCACGAGGGAAAGAGGAACCTTTCCTTATTTGTTAAACTAAGAGCTTTCTTTGCAGAGGAACTGGCCCTGATTCTTCCGGAGTGATGTCTTCAGCTCAGTGAGAGTAAATATTTATTTCAGTAAATATTTGCACATTGAAAATGTGGTCTTCAAATTTTGAAAATGCGTTTTTATTTCAAAAGTGCATTGTTTTCAGAAGACTTGAGGGCAGGTAGGAAAGCAGGAGCTCTTCAAGGGAAAGAAGGAGTAAAATGAAAGGTATTGTCAGCCCTGTGTGGTACTATGGGCTGAGCAAACACGGTAAACTTGGTGCAGCAGGTCTTGCATGGGCAAGGGAAGTTTACTGTTAAACACAGCATTAAGCAGAATTTACGTTAGTATCATGCAAACCCCCTTCCAACTACATTTGAGTTTTTACATTTTTAAGTGTAGATGTTTAATAAAATTGCAAATTCCTGGTTCGTATTTGTATAGTCCTTGATGTATCAAGAGCCAGCAGGGATTCTCCTCATTTGGGGGATCGAGAAGTGATAGGGAATATTTAATAGTTACTATCCCCCTCCTTTGATTTCTTACTTCTGATGTGCTGGAATGTAATGGTGAGATTCATCTTCCTGAACATTAGCCAACCTAAAGGTGAGGATGTTGATATTTTCACTGCTCTGGGTTATCTAGAGCCCTGTTCTAGTCAGGTGCAGAGGAGACAACTGGAGCGTGGTTTGGTTCCTCTTATTTTTGCTATCCTGAATGGCAATGGGAAGGTCTGACATGATTCCTTGAGTACGTGAAGCACCCAGCCAACCTGGATTACAGCAGTAGCTGTTAGGTATCTGAAGCTGTCAGTAATTCTGCTTTTAATATCTGCAAAGGTTTTATTAGGGAATTGGAGCGTTTTTGTAAAATGTGTACCATTAGGGCTCCTGTTGAGCCCTAAGAATAGGTGTGAGTAGGTGTTGAGGGTGGCAAAAGAACGTAGACATGGGGAGCAGATGTTTTATTGGCAAAGCTGAATTTGTATTAAAATAGAACTGTATTTCAGGTGTGGATCCATCCCTGCAAGCTGAGAACAGAGTCCCAGGATCTTCCCAGGCCACTGCTGCTGTATCCAAACAGCAGAAATCCCGTTCTACCAACTCGAGGGACGAGCGCTTCCGATCTGGTAAGGGGGAGAAATGTGGCTGAGACATCACGTGTCTTAAGAGGAAAAGTGCCTGTAAAGTGGTACCTGCACCTACACAAAAAGCTGGAAGTGCTTTGGAAGAATGGAAGAGCTAATGAATGTCTTTTGTTTCCATACGTGAGAGGTTTTGTTTGAATCCGGACTAGAGGAAATGCTGGAAGGGAAAGAGACTGTAGACATGCCTTCTGATGTGTTTCTTATTGTGAATTTTACCATACTTTTAACAGCTTTTTCATGTTTGTGAAACAGTTATTTAAAAATTTTGAGGACTACAGTGTGTGGATTTGCGGGATTTTTTTGCTTGCTTGGTTGGGTTATTTTGTTAAGGGAAGGTTATATATTTATTGTAGCTCACTTTCAAATATTTCCTGGTTTAAGGCAAGTGCACAAAAAAGGGAAATGTCACAATGGATATTCTGCTTCATTTTAAATGGACAGCACAGGGACAGACCTGTTTTGGAAACTTGTGTGAAAATATCAATGTCCTCATTGCATCCTGTTCCCATTGTTACTTCTCAGGTGGTTGAAGTGCACTGTTTCCCTGTGAAATTCCTGTCACAATAGTGAGGAGAGGCAGGTGTTTGGAAGCTTTTCTCTCCTAAATACCTTTGGACTTGTAGCTGGATGTTTTTCTGTTTGTTTTCTGGGGTAATTACACGTCTTGGGTTTGGGGATGAGAAGTGCAAGTCCTGACATGCACTGCACATCCTTAACATGGGGTTGGTCTTGCATCAGCTTGCCTTTCTACTGCCTGGGCAGAGTGGTTATTGCATGCTATTTGCACTGCTGATGTGTAAAACCTCGCTCCAGAAATGGAGCTGATGTGCCTTGATACGTTCCTTAGGGCTGATTGAACAGCGAGAGTCATGAATGTTAGAGAAAATAATTAATTTAAAGATGTGCTGTTGTTAACAGAAATAAAATCCTGCAAAAAAAGAGCATAAGTTCAGCAGGAAATCCCTGGGAGGTAGTCCTTGATGGGGACTGCCACATCCTTCTGTGGTTTCCCATCACTGCTCCCCTAACTCATGTTTCATTAAATCTTCCTGCCCAGATCAAGTTCTTCGCTTGGAAATTTAAGAAGTTCTTAGTTACAATACATGTAATTGGATTTCTTTTTCCCTTTAGTGATATATGACAAGGCTTCATGTTCTCAGATGGTATCAAAACCAGATCGTGATGGTTTTGCTAGACTTGATTTAGGTTAAACTTACGTCGATGAAAATTAATGCAGATGTGGCTTTCAGAAGCCAATCTCTTCTCCCCTTTTTCCTTCCTAATTTTCAGGAAAAAAAGTCTTCATATTTATTGCATTAGTGATTGGCTTGTTTATCTCAATGAAAAGGCATTTTTTAACTTGGCTCTGTGCTGAGACGTCTCTTGAGAGGGAAAACCAGCTTCGGGCCCCTTCTCTCAATCTCATACCTTATTTATTCTTTACACTGCTGGTGGGGAGAGGAGGGTTTGTTCTTTCTTCTGTTTTTTTATCTTTCAGTCTTTATTTCTTGTTTTCCTTTCTTTGAATCTTACTAATTCTCCCATGTCTTTCTCAAGAGTAGCTGGTGTGGGTGGGATGCAGCTTTTCCTAGAGCAGGATCTCTTTCTGGTGCAATTATAGGTACTTTTGAACCATCAACATAAATTACTTAAAATAAGCAAGCAAGTGAAACAATTTTGCTATGTTATGCAATTAATCTGTCACTTACTTGCTGTGAGCACTTTTTTTTATAGTTTCCCAGAGAAGTTGTCCATTTAAATGAACTATATTTTTTTTTATCATCCCCAGATTCTTGTCTTCAAACAGTAAATGCTACACAAAAAAATTCCAACAGTGAATGCTATCAATAAATACAAGCCTGCTGTCCTGGCTTTAGCTGGAATAGGGTTATTTTTCTTCTTAACACTGTGTTTTGAATTTAGAATGAGAATATATTCATGTTTTATTATTCTTGTTTTAATTCTATCATCATCATCATATATTACTTTATTCAGATTATTACTGTCCCTATCTCAACCCACGAATTTTGCCTTTCCCCAGGTCCCTTCCCCATGCCACCCAGACAGTGCTGGTTGCTTTACCTGTTGGTATTTGGAGGTCTATGAGCAGCAGGGACATTGGGCAGCTTATAAAAGTAATTTTTTCTTTAGCCAGCTGTAGAAATTCTTCCTCCTGTGCCTAAGGCAGGGACAAGAATCGAAGGCTGACAAATGAGAAGAGGCTATAAATGAGAATGAAAAATGCTCTTCTAGTAGCTGGAGACTTTAGGAGCTGTAAGGGTTTAGGTGATTTATAGGCCACAAGCTATTTAGTGTTCCTCCCCGATCCTTTTCTAAGGGCACGTGGAAAGACAGAACATGAGAACAGGTACATAAAACACAGGATTATGTGGTTTACTACAACAGAAGGAAAAAAATGTTTTGAATCAATCATTAATTGTTGATGGTTGTTTGCAGCTTAATGAAGTGCATAATCTTAGAAATGTTTCTCCAAGACAACTACTTCTGCTTTTGGCTGGCAGTATATGTATTTTTCCCTCGCTTTGGTACAGGTATTCTCTGTGTTATTGAAATGTTGGGCTTCTGTTCATCACTTTCAGTGAGCGCCATCGAGCATTTGTGTTCCCCGTTCTCAGAAATGTGACGTCTTTTGGTCTGATTTTAGCGACTGTTAAAGTCTCTGCAGAAAACTGAACTCCACAGTTCTTACATGGTAAATCACTTTCACAGTAAATTTTAAAGAATTTAAGTAACAGTGGTAGAGAGCTTCTTTTTGCAATTCCAATATTCAGTTAACTTTAATTTGTACTAATTTATGAATTTTTGTACCCTAAGCGTTCTGCTTCTTTGAAATAATTCCATTCCTTTTACTTTTTTTTTATTTGAAATCTGTTTCATCATGTGTGTAATGGAGAAAAATTTTTAAAGGAAATGCAGAATAGGGACGAAGCGTTCCAGGGAAGTGAAAGCAATTACTTCATTGATTTGGCTGAGAGAGGATGTTCCTACTTAGCTGTTGTCCAAGGATGAGATATTAAAAAAGATTTCGAGCTGGAAATAGATCTTAATGAGCGTAGAGGGAATGATGAGTTAAATTGGTGCTATAAAAATAAAACACGGAACAGAGTAAAAATTCATCCTGACTGTCTCCTGGTTGCATTTTTATCGTTTAATCCAGTCTGTTCCAGGTTTTGGAGTGGGAGTCGGGACTAGAGGAAGAGGTGGTGCTGATTTTGCCCTCTGGAAATGGAATAAAAAGTAGTTCCCATGCTTGCTCCCACAAATCTGTGTGATGTTTTGACCTGCCCTGCTCTACTTTGTTAAAAGGCATCAGCACACCCTGCAACTAGGCCTTTTCATTCCCAAAATGCACAACTGCCTAAGAACGCTTTTATTTTTTTCTCTGCAATGTTATTTAATGACTTAATGTATTTATGTAGAGACTATAAATATTGTGTGTTATTTTACTCTTTGGAAGACTTCTTCTGGAGAAAAACAATTTGTTAAGGTTCCCCTTCTTCCTATGAGATGTTAGTGTAACAAAAATGTCTTTTAAATTGTGTATAGATCGTGAAAGTGAGTGTATCTCATAGCTACTGTCTCTTTCTAGAAACATTGGGCTTGGTTTTGACTGGAAGTTCTGCTATGGAAATGTATCCTGCAGAATGGGCATTTTGCCCCTGCTTTTGAGGCTGCAAAAACAGCCTTTAACTGAAGTTGCGTCCCGCTTAAACTTCTTGGAATGTTGGGACATAAAAGGTTTGCTTCTGGTTGTCCATGGGAATAAACTTCAGTGGTGGGCAATTACAACTAATACTAGAGATTGGGAGAAACCAAGACTCCTTTTTTTATTTCTTCATAGTATTTTTCCCTCATAAGAGCATCATCTTTGAACCTTTCATGTTAGCTGCACAAAAAGTTCTTACGTGAGATAAGCACCTACACAGGTGGGATGGTATATTTGCATATATACTTATTTTAAATACAGCTCTGAACAGATTATCTGGGGGGAGCTGCAGACTGAGAAGTGGCATTATTGCTGCAAAGAGCTGGTTGGTGTCTGCCACCATATGCCCAGGGCTTCTGGTGATTTTTAAGATCCGTTTGGCCAGACTGAAGGAAACAGTTTGTTAGGAAGAGCCTTGTGCTGAGTATGACTAAAGGGGGTTCAGGGCTAGTACCAGAAATGGTACTTTTTAAACAAACAAACAAAAAAGGTGCCATAAAATATGGTGGTTTACCTATAGTTATCACCAAGGTAAATCCCTGTAGCTACAGGGGCAGAGTAATCCTATTATATTATATGTTACACATAAGTTGTGTAAGTCTGTGTCTGTCACATCCACTTTACATACCTACAAATAGTTTCATACCCACAGATCTATCAGCTTGTTACATACTTGCATCTCAACAAAAGAACAGATGGATACTTAATGAAAAAATACATATTCTCTTTCAAATTGAATAGTTAAATTCTGAAATTCTTGTATAGCAGCTTCCATGTAAAAGAAATGTGGTCAGACCAGTGCATAATCACATACTCACTCACTTTTGGGCCCTGTCCTGATTCCAGACAGTGTGTGTACACGTGGTGCATGTGTTTCTCTTGAGTTTGAATCTGAGGTGGTAAGTTAAAGTATATTTTTGGTGTGCCTCATTTCTCCTCAGTATCTGTTCACTTCTCATGATTTTTTTTTTCTACGTACATTTCAGCTTTTGACACCTGTGCTGGTTTAAAACTCAGAGGGAAAATTAATCCCACTCAAGCTGCCCCCTTTTCACCCTGCTCCTTGTGATAATGGAGGAAACTAGGGAAGATTATAAGTTGGAATCACAATTTACTGAAAAATTGCAATAACCACAACACTACTGGTCTCTGCTCTGTGGCGAGGGAGGGAATGGCCTGCAGGTGTGTCAGGGGAGGTTTAGGTTGGATATTAGAAAACTGTCTTCCCCCAGAGGGTGGTTGGGCACTGAAGAGGCTCCCCAGGGCAGTGGGCACAGCACCAAGGCTGACAGTTCAAGAAGCATTTGGGTGATGCTCCCAGGCACAGAGTGTGACTCTTGGGGATAATCCTGTGCAGAGTTGAGGGTTGGGCTTGATGGTCCTTGTGGGTCCCTTCCAACTCAGCATATTCTGTGATTCTGTGACTGAATTCCTCTTTAAGCTCAATTTTCACTTAAAAATCAGAAAAGTTAAACTATAGCCCATGAGCCTTCTAGGGTAGCTTTTTCTATCTGGGAAGTTACAGTACTTTGTGTCTTTTCCCTAATTCTTCTTATGGAATCACAGAATCACTAAGGTTGGAAAAGACCTCTAAGATCATCAAGTCCGTTAGCTTCTTCTTTCCGTTTTTTTATTACTTACATTCTTTGTGAGACCTTCAAGTATGCAACTTGTGCTTCTTTCTCCATCATGGATTTTGAGGGTGAAGAGTCAAACACTGTTGCCAGTTTACAGAATCTGCATTGAAATTTCCCCCCCAAATGAAAAATAACTCATAGTTCAGAACTAACATACTAGGTGTTCTGTAACTTCAGGGTTTATTTCAGGGTGTTCTTCTGATATACTGCTTGCAGAGCCTTTTCAAGCTGATTTAATGAGAAAAATGTGTCAACTTGACCCAGCGTAAATCCTCCCTTAGCTTTGGAAGCCATCGCTTCTGCCCTGAATTGGAGTGAGGCAGGGGTGTTGATTCAGTCCTTCTGATAAACTGAGTCTCTTAACCTTTTTTGTTTGTTTTTTTATATAGATGTCCACACTGAAGCAGTACAAGCAGCACTTGCAAAATACAAGGAGAGGAAGATGCCTATGCCCTCGAAGAGACGGTCTGTCCTGGTGCACTCCTCGGTAGAGACGTACACCCCCCCAGGTACCTGTTGTCTGAACACAGAGACTGAATAGAGCTGCCCAGAGAAACCCCATCCCTAAAGTGTCCAAGGCCAGGTTGGACAGGGCTTGGAGCAACCTGATCTAGTGGAAGGTGTCCCTGCCCATGGCAGGGGCTGGAATGAGATGATCTTGTAGGTCCCTTCCAACCCAAACCAACTGGAGATAGTCTAACTTGGCCTGCTGAGCACAATAGCAAAATATAAAGAGCAGATGTTCATTTTGCTAAGTTGTTAGTAGGTTACACTAAACTTCATGTCTGTGTTTCCTGATAATCAGGTCTCGGTTGGATTTGTGCTTTGATGGTTTTCCTCACAGCTTTTAGTGTCTCATCTAGAGATACTGTAGCTGTTGAAGGTCCACATGAAAGCAGTCAGGGTGAGCAGGTGACTTTTATGCATTACGTATGTTCTCTTACATCATCTCTCTCGGAGGAGATAATCCTAGCAAGCCTGTCAGAGCTGGAAATACCTCATTTCACATTGCAGAAGGTTCTTTTTTTAAAAGTTGAAGAAAATGGCAGAGCATGAAGTTGCTGCGTTAATTGCAGGGCACTCATCGGATGGTTTCAACTGTGAGCAGTTGGAAACAGTCAGAAAATCATACACTGTGATTGTTCAGACTGTTTAGGGCAGAAGGCCTCTTTTAATTTTTAAGGGAAAAAAGTAATCTTCCTATTGTCTCACAGTGAATTCTCTAGAGGTTAAGAAAATCCTTCTCAATATAGCATGTTTTGCGAGCAAGCCAAGTGGTTTGGGGCCAGTGTCTTAGATACAAAGAGGAATTTCCTAAGCTCTTTAGTTCTGAGGATGTTCTCTTGTCTTCTGTAATGTGACCCAGGAGCAGAAGCACACTGACCTCTACTGCCCTTCTCCATCATTTCTGTTTCTTACCCCTCTTTAAAATAGGAGGTCTGGTGTGCTGCCCTCCTGCTTCCTGAGCTGTATTTCTTCTTTCTGTTCTTCCCATTTAAAGGAAATTCCCATTTTTTTTCTAGTCTCACAATTTAGTATATTGGTTTTGTGGGTTCTTCAGTGATTTCATAAGTTAAAAAATAATAATCTTCTGTACTATATATGGCCTTTATGACCATAATGTTTTTGCCTAGAAGGTATGTTGAGTATCTTTAATTAAAGTATCTTTTAAGAACGACTGTTTTAAGAAAAAAGTTGAGATGCTGTGGAGACAGTGTTTGGTTCTGTGATAAAAGCTGGCTTGCACACCTGTGCAGGGGTATGGCAGGGGGGGCATCCCAAATAATACCCTGTTCCAGGCACTACCAAGCCTGTCACAGACCCACCTGCACAAGCCCAGAGGAGCACCAGGAACCCAAGTTCAGGGCTCAGAGAAGGGTCACCCTGTCCAGGCCTCTTCTGGGACTGTTCCTGGAGAGCCTCAGACCTCCTGGCCAGGTGTGGAACCTGTCAAGACCGGTCAGCACCTTCTGGACTGAGGGGAATGTGTGTAGGGGGGTGGGACACGGTATGGGATGCAGGGCAGAAGTGTTTTGGAACTGCATGAGACTTGTTATGGGATGTTTAGGTGAGGAAGCACAGATGGGGAAAGGGGTAGACTTAGGGAGGAACAAGTATGGGGAAGAAAGATGGGGCAAGGGGATGCAAAGGGCTGGTGCTGTGTAAATGGTGCACGTGCCTGGCCATGCCCCACACCTCACCCTGCAGTCCGTGTGTCCTGCTTGACCTTCATGCTTCAGCCAGAGCAGGATGAGGCCGTGGGATCTGTGTGGTTTCATGTGCTTGTGCTGCTGGAGAGTGTCATCTTTGAACATACCTGTACAGGTGTTGAGCAGAGAAGACGAGTGTGCTCATGCTGGGCTTTGGCAGAGTACAGCAGCACCCTAAATAATACGACCTGAAAGTGTGTGTTGTAACTGTGGCAGGGAGGTGGTCATGGCCCCAAGCCTGCTGGAGTTCATGACCCAGTTGGACAATGCCCTCAGGCACATGGTGTCGTTCTGGTGGTGGTCCTGTGCAGGGCCTGGAATTGGACTCAATGTTCCAACTCAGGGTATTCTCTGAATAGTTAAGTGTCTCTGGGATCTGTCGAACTCTTTCTTTAGAGAGGGTGACTTTTTATCAGATCCCCTAATCTCTGTAAGAGAATGGGCCACTGGATAAGTTCTGTGTGATAGGAAATCAGGACATTCAAAAATATTCTGTGGACTTGCTTCAGCTGCATAAAATCATAAAAATATTTGTCTTTTTATGGACCTACCTTTATTTGCGAAGTTAGCTCAGCAAGAAGGATCTGGAAAAGAACCCAAGAAGTGCTGAGCATCTAGTCTTGAGCCATTAACGCTCTGCCTGAAATCCTTGTATTTGCAGGAGTTAATGCAATTAAAACCATGCTTTGGTATTAATAACTTAAATTTTGCTACAAACAGCTACCATCAGGTATCAGGAAGGAAGCATTGGATTCGTGTTCTTTATGCTGAGGGTGGGGAGGCCCTGACACAGGTTGCCCAGAGGAGCTGTGGCTGCCCCATCTCTGGAAGTGTCCAAAGCCAGGTTGGACAGGGCTTGGAGCAACCTGGTCTAATGGAAGGGGGTTGGACTGAGATGGTCTCGAGGGTCCCTTCCAACCCAAACCATCCTGTGAATCTGTGATTCTAGGCACAGCGCTAAATTCAAACACAACTTCTGGCTGGCAGTAATGGGACTGCTTTCATCAGTCATCCTTCCAAAAAATATTTAACATACTTTTGGTGTTGTTCTGTCGAGTCTCTCGTACTTCCCACCCGGGTTTCCTGTGGTCAGAACTCAAGCTGTAGCCTCAGTGCAAGTCTGGCTCAAGGGTGGTGGCTTCTCTGTCTTGGATGAGCTCCCAGCCAGGAAGAGCTGGAAGCCAAGCATGTGGTGGTTCTGTCACCACACACCATGGATTAACCCCTGCAGCTGCCACAGGGATACTACTGGAGTGCCCTTGCTGTTTCTCAGTGTAATTATGTTTTGGTATTACAGTGCTTTACGTCTGGTCCTTTGTTTTTATACACAGTTAATATTGTACATTTAAAGGATTTGGGTTTTTTTCACCTCCACTCGTGTAAGACATCTGAAAGCTTAGAGAGATTAGAGAGCCTTCATTAGCCTTGGATCTGGATAAGGAGATGTTGTCAGAGTGTGCATTCTGTGAGAAAACTACTTTTTCTGTAGTTTTTTTCCTCTGAAGTGATTTTAGATTACAAACGTGATGGCTTGGTTTGTGGGTTTTTTTCCAATCCCTGACTGTTTGTAATCCTGTCTTGTTCCATATTCCTGTAATTGTTTATTTTTGCCTTCTGCCTGAAAGAAAGGGAAGGTTGCAAGCATTGGGGGACAGGTTTGGCCACTCTCCAGGAGCAAATGGAGTCAGCTGCCAAAAGCTCCAAGCATGGCAGCAGACCAGAAACATCACATGAGGCATGGACCCAGGGATGGGGATGTACCACAGCTGTATCTTCTCAGAGATCAGTTGTTTGGTTATTTTCATTCAAAACTGTTGGGCTTGGTGAGGAAAGTCAAATAATGAGAGATCTGCTATTTTAACTTTGAAAATGCCATCAACTTAAATGAGCTTCTTATGAAATGGTTTCTGGTTTTTGTGGGTTTAGACTGTTAAAGAGCAGTTGTTCTGAAGCTATTGGAAATGCACATATTCTTGAGAAGCAGAAAATTGAACAGCTGGTAACTGAAATGCATTGCCCAAGATGAAGAGTAGTTTTTTAATATGGCTTCAAAGATTTATATGGAATTGTATCTGGTTGAATGATTATGTGTTCAGAGGATTAAAAACATAGCCAAAATTAAGGTTGCAGAATTCCTGATGTAACCCACCCCAGATTTCCAGGTATGGAAGGGACTGTTAGAGTACGGTAACAGACACCCTGTCTTATATAAAACATATAAAGGATCGAGTTCTCAAAATGCAGCAGTCTCTTTAGGAGGGCAAGATTTTTTTCTGTAATAAGAGTTTCTATATTTCACTCAAAATCAACAGGGATGTGTTTGCTTGATATTTAGAATGACCTTTTTATTTGTTGTTGAATGGATAATGAATATGGAAAGATTGTGTGCCAAAGGGAAACTTCTGGAAAGTTGTAAATAACTAAATGGTAATTAAATTAGGAGCCCTTTGTCAGACTTCTAACAGCAACAAAAATGCATTTAGAATGAAAAGATGCTTTACTAAGCATTTCTATTTAGTACTCATTAATACCAGTTTATGTGGTTAAAATATGTACTTTCTAATTGCTCTTTCATTGAACTTTAGAGCACTGAGTTTTTTTTTATTAATTAGTTCTCAATTTGTCAGAAGAATCAAAAAGTGAATAATTCCCCCAAAGAAATAAAAAAGGAAATACCCAACAAGAAACGTAATGGGATTTATTCAGGTGGGATGAGATAAAATTTACCTATTCAGAACAGAAATATTTTTTCAGTGGAATACTGATGGGATGGGATGGGATGGGATTCACACCGAGAGTGGTGTTTGTGTGCAGTAGGTGCTGGAGGGAGAAGGCTTGTTGGACTCTTATGTCATTCCAGATACTGGAGGTAACTGAGACTTTGCTTCAAGTGTGTTGTAGCTCTCATTTGTACAAGTTGTTGCGTTAACCTAAAAAACAGCGAGGAGCAGGGTTTGTGTATGTGAATATATCCCCTGCGCTTTGATACGTTGCATCTCATGTGTAGCACATGAGAAGGCTGCGCGGAGAACATGGAACATGGCGAAGCTCCATGTTCCCTTGTGTTGGGTCATTCCCACATTACATGCCTGTCATGGTTATTTTGATCACAGACACATCGTCAGCATCAGAAGATGAGGGCTCGTTACGGCGGCAAGGGCGGATCAGCTCCACTCCGTTCCAGAGCCATTCCAACGTAGAGCCCTGGCTTAACCGGGTTATTCAGGGCTCCTCCACCTCATCCTCTGCATCCTCCACCTCATCTCATCCTGGAGGGAAACCTGCTGCTTCCAATACCGCTCCTGCCACCGCTGCTGCCACTGTGCTTGCAGATCTCATGGCACACACCCAGATAGGTCAGTAAACCTGCCTGTGTGGTTGGAATAAAATCAGAGTACAAGTCCCAAAGCAGGGCTAAACACAGAGGTCTTCAGCAGGAGATACCTGTAAATAGCCTTAAAATGTGCAATTCACAGACCAGGTATGTATGACGTATATGTATTTAATTTAACCCAAACCAGTTGTTCATGAGATCTGAACGTGCATTCTTCTTGGTAAAATGCTTGATTTACCAAGAAACTGAGGTTCAGTTTTGCAGATCCCAAAGCACCATTTCAAAGGAATGCTGTTTTTGGTGCATGCTTTCCAGTCTGCATGTATTTACCCTAAACAATATCAGGTTGTGTATTTCAGATGTGATTCAGTTGGTAAACACCCAAAAGATTACAAAAACACCCAGAACCTTTGGGAAAGTCACAAAATCCGAGGTACCGATTGCTAGGGAAATTTTTCCTGTTTGTACAAAACACCCTTTAAAGAAACCTAAATTTTCATATTCCCATTTCCAAGCTTATTTATAATGAGAAACTTACAATGTTGTTTGACATTGGTGGATGTAAATAAGATGGAATACATCTACAGTTTGCTTTGAACCATTCCGGATTTCACATTATGGTTTGACAAGGATCATGTTTAACTCCTTAAAATTACAAAACCTTCCAAGCTTAACTGGATCAATGAAATTCTCAATATAGCTGTAAAAGCTTGCAAGATACAGAAAATGTAACACAGCATCCTGTTATGTCTGATGCCTCGGGCTGGATAAATACACATCAAGTTTCACAACCAGCTTCCTAAGACCTCTCCATCAGGACTGTTTAATTATCAACATTGTATGCAAAATCAGTGCCTTGTTAAGAGTTCAGAGTCCAGCATTTAAACAGCTGAATGTTGAACTGTATTCAGGTTTGAAATTTCATTATCGGGAAATAAATAAACAGTTGTCTATCAGGAAGGAAGCTCAGGGATCGTTAAGAGCTCATCTACTAAAAATGTTCATAAAGGTAAAATTTCCAGTGCCTTTGACAGAAAAATGCCCTGTTGCCTTAGAATAGTCTTCCTCATTTCTAGAATGCTTGCCGTCTTCCATCACTTCTCATTCCTAGCTTGGTAACATTCATGCATGGCCAATAGCAGTTGGATGTTTTTCCTGTCTGTTTGTAGTCTTCCTTGCTCACAAGAATATGAAATCTCAGTTCTTACACTGCAGACTTTTCTGGTTCTTGGTAAATACTCACTTTCCAAAAGGGGCTTTGATTTGTCCTAGAGCATAGAAGAAAAGTTAATTATTTTTTCAGATAGAGTGCTGAAATCAGCAATCTAAAAGGCATCTTACGTATTTTAATTACCATGCCCCACTGACATATTCTGTGTTTTGGTTGTGTACTGAATAGCTCTTCACAATTTTGAGATGCTGGAGAATTTAAATTTAGCAGCTTGTTCCCTAGCGGTTCATCCTCTCCAGCCTGCATTTTAATGGTGAGCTTAGACTAAGTCTGCAGGCAGTAAACTGCAGTGTTGGAAGTGCAAGGTTACAGTATTTATCGGAGTCAAATAGGAATATGCATTATTTTTAAGCTGTTTGTCTTTCACTTAGAGCGTCAAGAACAGGATCTACATGTTGTTTGGGGGACTTTTTTATCCTTTTAGTTTAATTTTTTTTTTTTAAATGAATAAGGCTGGCAGTACGTCTTAGTTTTTTCCAAGGTCACCATCTCAACTATGGAGTATTTCCCACCTTAGCTCTTAGAGTGACTGGAAATGCAGATTATCATGGCTTTTAATTCTCCGTCATGTCCCATATGTTCTTTCTTGCATTTATCTCTGTCTTCTCATCACTAATGGAAATGTCCTGCAGTCTGAATCCGATTAACTTTTTTTCCTGAAGTCACAAGTTCTCAAACACTCTTTTTTTTTTTTTTTGACTCCTCACCACTTCTCTTTTCCTGTGTGCCACAGTATCTCTGGACGATGCAGACTAATTGCATGGGGTCTCATGGGCATTTATTAATAAAATGTCCAAATAATGAATTAGGTCAATGTGTTTTTTATTTGAGCATAAATCCTGAAAATTGAACTTACTCCTTTTCCATTCAGAAGACACTGTCTGTCCATAGACAGACGTTGCTGATCACTGCAGGGTTTGTCAGGTGAGAAGTGGGGACTTGTGGGCTGACACTGCAGCTTGGGAATCAGGAACACTTGGCTCTGTGGCCTTTTCTCTGTTTAAGTTGTAACCAAAAA
Source organism: Cephalopterus ornatus (assembly GCA_013396775.1). Lineage (NCBI taxonomy): Eukaryota > Metazoa > Chordata > Aves > Passeriformes > Cotingidae > Cephalopterus > Cephalopterus ornatus. The sequence continues at coordinate 68,456 of VZRE01011291.1, read as the reverse complement.
GCCACTCCAGAAGCGTGTAGAAAAGAATGAGAGCATTTCAGCTGTATATATGGGCTCTGTATAGATCCTGTACTGTGGTTATCCAGGGCAGCTTTACACACAGTTATCACCCTTGTGGTTACTGATTCCAGGGCATTTCTCTGAGGGATGAAGTGACACTGTCCTTCGTGTACCTTACCCTCATGAGAGGAATTTGCGGTTCTTGCTTGGTGGCCTCTGCAATACAAATCCTGGCACTGCAGTGAGGTCCATTGGAAAGGATGGGAACGGAGTTAATTTTTTCTCCTTAGAGCTGGTCTGGTGGTATGTGTGTCAGCTCTGGAAATCTGGGACCAGTGCTGTGGCCACTCACTAATGGGGGGTAATGTATGGATTCCACAGCACTGCCTGGATCTCCCTGTGCCTGGAGTTCTTCTGGCAGGATTTGTGACATTCTGAGGTGCTCCAAAGGCTGTGCTTGCAGAGGCAGCTCCTCCAGCCCTGGGCAGCAGGGTTTTCTCCAGCTCTTCCCTACTGCATTCCTGTTTTTACTCATCAGGATTATGAATATTCCAGGCCTCCGATTCTTCTTGTCTGTTGTTCAAACACGTCTCACGAGTACTGCCATTTCCTAACCTTTTCCATGCAAATCCATTCCATAATCTAGGTTACAGTTTTGGAGTGATGAAAACAACTTTTTACATGGGCAGTTAGTGACAGGAGAAGGGGGAATGGTTTTACAATAAAAGAGAAGAGAGCTTTAGATTAAATATTAGGAAGGAATTCTTCCCTATGAGGGTGGGGAGGCCCTGGCACAGGTTGCCCAGAGAAGCTGTGGATGCCCCATCCCTGGAAGTGTCCAAGGCCAGGTTGGATGGAGCTTGGAGCAGTGTGGGCTAGGGGAAGGTGTCCCTGCCCATGGCAGAGGTTGGAATGAGATGAGCTTTAAGGTCCCTTCCAACCCTGTGATTCTGTGACATTCCCTAAGCATTTCTCTACACCCAGGAAACAGGGCACAGCTCCGCGCAGAGCAGGTTCTTACAAGGCGGTTCTCAAGCCCCTGTGAGTACGTGAGGGTTTGGGAAATGCCCTGCTGTTAAGAAGCAACTTTGACTGTATTACTTCTTAAGCCTGCCTGATGAGCTCCCGTGTCTGTCTTGAATTTCTCCAGAGAACCACTCAGCACCCCCAGACGTGACCACTGGCCTGGTGGAACACCTGTACCACGAGCGCCCACAGGTAGCGTCGGTGCGAGGAGTGCCCAGAGGCTACAGCAGCAGCATTTTGGAAACTGCAGATGGTGATTGCATTATAAACCTCCTCCTTTCCATCTATGACCCTTTATATGTGTATATATGTGTGTGTGCATATTCATCTTATCGCCTCAGAGCTTTAAATTTCGATTAATATCAAAACACCTACTTATTTACATTTCATTTAAAATAAGTCTATCACATATACCAATGAAGATCAGCATTCAGCAAGGTTTTGTGTTGTGACTATCTTTACATAAATTTTCAACTATTGAAAGATTCACTTATTTTTCCCAAGCGTGCTGACCCTTTCAGAATGGAATGAAAGTTAAGATGTAGCAAATACCTAGACTGCTGGAGTAAAGAGCATTCTTCATGTTTCTGTCGGAATTTCATGGAGGGGTCAGTGGTTTGAAAAGCTAAAATAAAGTGTGAGCTGTCTGCATCGACCAGGTAGCCAGGGAACAGCATTGTTTGAAAACAAATAAAGCTGTTTTCTTCCAAACAAGGTTCTCATCCTGAATGACTTTTCCACCAGAAAGCTGTGTGTTTTAGTGTATGTTTGCTAATATATGACAAATAATAAATCTTTTCCATTTGGCAGGTGTCCCAGTGAATAGCAGAGTGTCCTCTAAAATCCAGCAGCTGCTAAATACCTTGAAAAGACCAAAGCGCCCACCTTTGAAAGAATTTTTTGTGGATGATTTTGAAGAATTGCTAGAAGGTTAGTTTTCTTTCAGATACGCTTTTCACTCTTTGTGCAAGACTGAACTGATACTTCTTAGCAAGTGTTGGTTTCTTTTTCTTTTCCCAATAGAAAGCAAATCATGATAGGATTGTTTCAGTGAAGAGAGAAAAGTCACGTTATCACAAGTGAAAGATAATCTGCTACTCAGCCATCCTGCTCTCATTGTGACATTTCTGAGCCACTGCCACTAGGTCCCCTCTACTGTTGGTTTGATGCTTTCAGATATGAGGTTATTGTGATTCTAGTCTTTTGCTGAAGTTTCTTCAGACAGGGTTGGGTGGACTTCCATTGAGACGCATGTAACTGTGGAGAGCATCACTTGGAACCATTAATTTTACTTATTGCCTAGATTGAGGGTTAGCTAACTCCAGCTAGGACTTTGGTTTGCTAACTAAGATCAAGATACTTCACTTCCTGGAGCAGCTTGGAACAGGATTTTAACACAAGGCCTTTCTTCAAAAATGTATTGTTACAGAGGCATAGTGTCATTTTTCATCACCTGTTGAGAATTCAGTGCAGCAAAAATCAACCCCCAGATGTTTCTGAAGCCATTATCTCAGACAACCCATCTCGACTTGGTGAAAACTTCAATTGAAATAGATTGGAGAACAAGCAACAGAAAATAGCAGCTTTTACAAAGCAGAGAAGTGAACTAGAGATCCAAATTCTGGTCCTTTGATAATGTGGAATAAGAATTCTAAAGCGACAGTCATTATTTTTTTGGGAAGCCAACAGATGATTGGCATAGCAGCATCATAAAGCAGAGAAGTAATGATAGCTGTGAGGGAGAGGAAGAATAGTTCATGGAACAGTCTGGGAAGCGTAATTTGCATGTTTTGTAAGGATTGACGTTTGCCATTTACTGTGCTCTGGTTTTAGTGCAACAGCCTGACCCAAATCAACCAAAGCCTGAAGGAAATCAAGTGAATGTACTCAAAGGGGAACCCTTAGGGGTTGTGACCAACTGGCCACCCTCTCTGCTGGCTGCCCTGCAGCGCTGGGGAACCACCCAGCCCAAAGCCCCGTGTCTGACGGCGTTGGATACCACTGGGAAAGCCATTTATACCCTTACCTATGGTACGAGTTGCTGCTGACTGTGAGGAGGATTTAGGTGTTCATTGTGGAATAACAGTTTGCTTTTACTTCAGAGGGACTGCCCATGCTCATGACAGAGGAGGTTTGAGGTTGCTGTTGGAATACAAATTATTAATTCACTGTAGATGAGAAATGTTTTTTTAAAAAGTTAAGGGAAAAAGTTTATGGTATTGGTTCTTTGCCAGTGGCTGTTTTTAAATCTCAAAGAATTGTGGGGGATTTTTTTGGTGAAAGAACACTAAAAACAGAATACTGGTGTAAACTGGGAGGAAGAAATAGATGACTAATAACGCACTCTTCAGATTCCTAGAGGAGACATTCCATTTTAGCAAAAAAAAAAAAGAAAGAAAGGAAAAGGTAAACTAAAAAGAAGCAAACCTCTACATTGTACTTATACTCTCTGCCAACTGTTCTGATACAGCCATCATGGTTAGAGCACATGCAAGGCACTGAGATTTGCCAATTGAATGTTAAAATTTTAGTTTCTATTTCTTAATTTCTTTTTTTTTTTTTTCCTTTAGGCAAGCTGTGGAGTCGAAGTTTGAAGTTAGCCTATACCCTGCTAAACAAGCTAACCACTAAGAATGAACCCCTGCTGAAGCCTGGAGACCGGGTAGGCTGCTTTTGCAAGTGGTCCCTATGGCTGAAATAGTGAGGAACAGCTTTAGCTGAAGAAAGCCTTGTAATAATATAATGCAATAGTATATTGTGAAATAATCCTTACTGTGACTTATAATACATTGTCCCGATATTTAGTATTTCTGTTCTTAGTTATAGATGAACCTGTGCACTACTGTGAAGATTTTGTTCCACAAATTTAAAAGCAGTCCCCCCCTCCTCCAATGAAAAAACACACATCTTCTTATTTCAATGTGTTTTTGTAGGTAGCTCTCGTATTTCCTAATAGCGATCCAGTTATGTTTATGGTGGCATTCTATGGCTGTCTCCTGGCAGAACTTATTCCTGTCCCAATAGAAGTTCCACTCACAAGAAAGGTAGGCAAATGCATTCAGCATTTTTATGGTTTGGTAAATAAATGAAGTGTTTGTGTGGGGAGAGTGTCTAAATCCTACAGACCTTTACAGGGGACCCCTCAGAGCTTGCATGTTTGAAAGCATCAACTGAATTGCTCAGTGTACAGTCTATGCTTGGAATTATATTTAATACTCAGGGAAAGGGGGGAGATAGTAACAATATTCTCCTATTAATAATACTATGAAGTATTTTAGGATACGTAATCATAGAAATTATTTTAATTAATTGAAAATACGTGTGGAATTATTTTGCAGAATGTATCCCAGAAATGTTGTTTTTTCAGCTCTCATGCTAAGTAATGAGGCAGGCAGAGACACCGTAGTTACTGGAAATACAGGTATAATCCCACACACGTTGAGGTTGTTAGGGAAGAGCTAAAGCTACAGGCTGTGCTCCTCAGTGTGTCAGGACTCAGAAACAGCATCAAACCAGGTTCCTGTTTTACCAGAACTTGTAAACATCCCTGTTGGGTTGCAGAGGGGTGCACAACCATTGGTTGTGACACTGCTTTCCTTGCCAGGTCTGCTGCCAAATCTTAATTGGCACTAAGCAAAACTAAGCCTTCTCAGTCATTTGTCCTCCATTAAAGGTCTTGTGGGATAGACGTTTGTTTTTTCCTGTGATAAAAATTGACTTAATGTTTTCTAAACATGGAGAAACTACAGTAAACTGTACAAAAGCTTCATTATTTGTAATTTTGCTGTGACTTGGTTTATCTGTAGGATGCTGGCAGTCAGCAGATCGGATTTCTTTTGGGCAGCTGTGGAGTAACCCTGGCTTTAACCACTGATGCCTGTCAGAAAGGCCTCCCTAAAGCTCAGACTGGCGAAGTGGTGACATTCAAAGGTGTGGTTTTATTTTTTACGGGACAAAAAGTGGCTGTATTCACTGTTGCAGTCAAACGACACCTCTGGGATTTGCATGCATGGTTCTAGCTTACACGTAAAGAACTGCCTTCATTCGCTCCTCTTGGGCAGGGGTTGTTCCAGCCTTCGCTTTGTTCCTGTCGCTACCCCTGAATACTGGGGGGAAAAGCCCTGATTTTTGGGACTGTGATGACAGTAGCTTTTTTCTTTTTCTTTGAAGGCTGGCCTCGTCTCATTTGGTTTGTGATTGACGGGAAGCATCTGGCAAAACCAACCAAGGACTGGCATCCGCAAGTCCGGGATGCCAGCGCTGAGATTGCTTATATCGAGGTGATTTAGTGTAATATGCCTAACTTCTGTGGTTACTCTGTCGGAGTTTATGTGACATTTGCTTCCTTTAATCTCTTGACACAATTAAAGAGATTACTATAGTATTTTTAACTGTGAAACAAGAATGCTTCCCTCAAGGCTGCCAGGCAAGCTGTCGTTTGAGTGGCTGTGTGGAATCAGGTTGAAGACTGGGATTAATCAGCATTTTAGGATCCCTGGGACAATTTGCTTAATTGGAGTAGAGAAACAGATTTCCTATGATACTATGTATTCTCTGAACATAAACGTATTTTTGTGCTAGCTTTTCAACTTTTTAAAAAAGCTTGCTTAGTTTTTGTAATAAAATGTGCTTTCAATTCACTACTCTAAATTTCCTTGGTTTTGTTGTTAATCTAATGCTTGTGTACCCTTTCTCTTCTCAGTACAAAACAAGTAAAGAGGGCAGCACAGTGGGCATTACTATATCTCATGCTTCCATGCTGGCACACTGTCACGCGCTGACTCAGGCATGTGGTTATTCAGAAGGTAAGTTAGATAGGTGTCATGTTAAAATTATACCAAGAGCTTTGAATCTTCAGACTATTTATGTTACAATATCATGTTCACTGTCTCCAGAGAACTGTAGTAGCTTTAACTGCAAAAGGAAAGACCAGTTTCCTCATTCATACTGGGAGTGATGTGTGAAAGAGAGTAAGCCACTTGTGAGATAATCAAGAAAGAGATCTTCCTCATAGTTGATCATGTCCTACTAAAGAGCATCCACAGGGATGTGAACGTAGCGAGAGATCTGCTTGTTTTCAGTCATCCTTCCCATGAACAGCTAAGAACTGCGCTTGGTTTGGAGCATCTGCATGGAGTTAATCTGTGCTGCCATTAACCAAAAACTTCCCTGCATCAGTGATAAGCAAGTTTCACCTAATCAATACAAGATGTCCCTCGAAAATCAGGTTGAATCTTTGAGTTAAAATCTTTGATTCTTATTTTTTTTCAATTTTTTCAGAGAAAGTATTCAAGAAAATTTAGTGCAGCTATGGTAATATTGCTCACTGGATTTAATTCTTTCAAGTAGAGATGAACTTTTTCAGTTCAGCTGAAGAAGTGTGCTTCAAAACTAAATTTTTGGTCTGTGTAGTTCATTGGCAGATGTTACAAACGCAGGGGTATTATAATGATTCAAGGTCTTAGATACCTTGTAATGATCTAGTCTGTAATCGTAATTCGAAGATGATTTTGCTGTAAGTAAAACAAGCCACTTGGAGCTTAAGCAGCTTGCTTGTTGTAGACAAGCAGACATGGCAACAGAGCTTTGGTTTCTTAGCAGTTGGCAGTTTCAGAGTTGCTTTAGAAAATAGTTTTAATTCTTAAGTATTTTTATAGATGCACTTTATAAATCTGGTATTTTTTTTTTTCCTTTACTTTCAGCTGAAACACTAACAAATGTCTTGGATTTCAAAAGAGATGCTGGCCTTTGGCATGGAGTGTTAACAGTGAGTATTGGAAGGAATGAAAAGAACTGCAGCAAGTTACTTCTCTCAGGGATATCAGAACGAGGCCATAAGCTCATCAACTCTCTTAAACAATTTCTGTTCCAATATTTATGTTTTTCAGAATAAAATGTTATTTTTTCGGTAATTGGTGTAGTTTGTGTTTTCATGGAGTGTACATATAGTTATCACTAACATTTAACTGTAGGAGTTATGCTATAGCTGTGATAATGGGGTTTTTTTTAAGCACTGGTACATGCTGTGTATTTTTTGAGCCACTTAAAAGTTTATTTTTTAATCTTTCTCTCACAGAGCGTTATGAACAGGATGCATGTCATCAGTATTCCCTATGCATTAATGAAGGTTAATCCACTTTCCTGGATACAGAAAGTCTGCTCATACAAAGGTAACCTAAAAGTATTTGTACTTCACCCACCTTTTTGGATTATTCGGTGCCAAATGAAATTGTTTGTATGAAATGCCTGTGTATGCCATTGAGTGCTCCATTTCAATATTCTGTACGCTGATAGTTTCATTGATGGTGGCTTCTTCTGAGAGACGTTTAAAGAAATTATTCTTCTCAGTATTTGAATTTATAACAAACATTTAAATCCTATAAGCAAGTCCACCTGGAGACATTGAGCATACACATGTCATAGTAGTGGAATATTTGGCATTTGTATTTGTTTCCTACGTGTGTATTGTTCCATAAATTCTTGTAAATATCCAAGAATACTTACATCATTTTATAATTGATCTTCATTCTGTTCTGCACATGCAGCATAATTATTTTTTGTGATTTCCAGCCCGTGTAGCAGTAGTAAAATCCCGAGATATGCACTGGTCACTTTTGGCTCAGAGGGATCAGAGAGATGTCAGCCTGAGCTCGTTACGGATGTTAATAGTGGCAGATGGAGCCAATCCATGTGAGTATGGATGTGCTTCCTGAGTGTCAGTCTTGCCAAGATTCTGTGTCAGAGCTGATGCTTGGGAAGTTAAACAGTTTGTTCTGTAGCGAAATACTGTTTGTGTGCCAGTGATGCCACTGCTGTTTGCACTTCTTGGCTATATTTAGCTGGGTAAATTCATTTTTTGAACTTTGTATTTTCATTAGTGTTATACTCTTGCATGAATTGACATGAACTGATACCTAGGAGATCTGTAGATACAGATATAATCCGTTTTGGGCCGAGTGCTAAAGGCCAGGTGGAGTTGTGAAGTGAAGGTGTGTCAGAAGCATTTGATGTTTGACTTTAAACGCTGACCTCTGTAAGAAACAAACAGATAGGAACTACATAAGAAGTTGACATACATTTACCCTTAGTGACAAAGTATTCTGATCCTTGAAGGACTTTCCATGATGGTAAGTGTTAGTGAGTGCTGCCAGAGAAGGAGTATGCAGTTGAGAATTTCATTCAGTGAATTAGTTATTAGTCACTGGGAGTTCTTTTTCCAAATCTACCATCTAATAATAGGCTGGAATGTCTTTCAGACAGTTTGAAAGTATATTGATTTTGTGCACAAAAGTGACAATATTTGTATATGCTGACCGTGAGCACAGACTTTGAATTCCTGCAGCTCAAGCTTTCCTGCCAACAGCAAGATGTTTCCAATCGTGTAATTCTTCTTTTTAGGGTCAATATCTTCCTGTGACGCATTCCTGAATGTATTTCAATCCAGAGGTTTGAGACCAGAAGTAATCTGCCCTTGTGCTAGTTCTTCAGAGGCACTAACCGTTGCTATTCGCAGGTAATTCCCTTTCCTGAGAAGTCAGCTGAAGCTTTTCTTGGCTATTGAGCTGTGTCATATAATCACAGAATAGCCTGGGGAGAAAGTTGCTCCAAGCCCTGTCCAGCCTGGTCTTGAGCACTTCCAGGGGTGGGGAATCTCATGTTAAGGGGCTAGTCAGAAAAGACCGTGACCCACGTAAAGATGCCCAAAGACCTAGGCAGAGGAAATATGAAACTCACAGGTATTCACTGAAAGGTGGGTGATTTTTGTTTTCTTTAAAAAGTTTTAATGTTTTCTAAGAGTGGTCAGACATAAGGTGTTTTTTTCATGCTTTGGAAAGCAAGGTCTCATCCTCACTGATGTTGCTGGAGGACATTTGAAAATGCCCCCAAAAGAAGCCTTAATTATTTGGGAGGAAGAAGATGATGAATCTTCAATTAATTGCTTATATACAATGTCTTGTAAACAGGAGGCTAAAAATTTGTGACTGGTCTGAAAAATACCATTGGATTACTGGAGATGGCAAGAGACACTCCGAAAAAAAGGAAATACTTTGATTTTTAATAGGCATATGGATGGAGTATGCTGGAATTTTTTGATAGTGGTTCTGATCAAAATGTGCGTTTTCAGAAAATCAGTTTCAAGAAAAGTTGAAACAAAAAAGTTTGAGATTCTGGAAAGTGTTCTTCTAGATCTTTTATCATCCAGTTACAATATATTACCAGTCTTGAACTCTTGCTTGTTAAAAGTGAGAAACCATTATTTCTCTTTACCTTACCAAGCCTGAGAATCTGGTACCATGTTTTTGGTGACCATATCACCACTGGTCTGTTGACTCATATCTGACTGGACTTTCTGTTTTCCAGACCTCCTGAACTGGGTGGCCCCCCTCCAGGAAAAGCAGTGTTATCCATGAATTGTCTGAGTTTCGGTGTGATCAGAGTGGATACAGAGGAGAAGTTGTCGGTCTTAACTGTGCAGGATGTTGGTCAGATTATGCCTGGAGGTAGGAAAGCATTTCATGTAGATTTAAGCATATTCCACATAAGTTATTTTTACTATTATACTTGTGCTGATGGAATAAATAAAAATGTTAAGTACCTTCAAGGTAGTATGACTTATGTTTTGACACGTTACCTAAACACAGGACAATTAAGTGCTGTCTCAACTGGATTATTCAACTTTTTCAGTAGAAATTAATCCACAATAAATCTGAATGACCCTAGGTGTTGGTATGGGAACATGCTTTTGGCTGGTTGCTTTGTTCCTCACTTGTTAGTGTTGGTGCTGACTGACCTACACCCATCTGATAACATGCAGAAGAACATAAAACATAGCAAGAAATGACAGCTTTCAGCCTGGCCTGATAGTCCGTGGAATGGAATGGGGGGGAATAGAATAGAGTATTCCAGTTGAAAGGGACCTCATCTCAAACCCCGTGGAGGTGATGGAACAGTCGGTTCTGGAAACCGTTTTCTCATGCACATGGAGGACAGGAAGGTGATCAGTGAAAGTGATCAGCCTGGATTCACCAAGGAGAAGTCATGCTTGACCAACCTGGTCGCCTTCTACGATGAAGTGACTGGTTTGGTAGGGGAGGAGAGAGCAGTGGATATTGTCTACCTCAGAAGAAGTTATAGAGAAGACCGAGTCAGGCTCTTTTCATTGTCCTGTGACAGAATAAGAGCCATTGGACACAAACTGAACACACGAGCTTCACTCTGAACAGAAGGAAGAACCTTTTCCTCTGTGAAGGTGACTGAGTACCAAAATAGATTTCCCCATTTGTAGAGTCCCCGTCCTTGGAGATACTGAAAAGCCATCTGAACGTGGTCCTGGGCAGCTGGCTCTAGGTAGCCCTGCTTGAGCGGAGGGATTGGACCAGATGATCTGTAGAGATCCATTCTAAAACCAGCCATCCTGAGAGTGCCAGACTGGGTATTCCAGCAAACTGCTCAGTCCTGGATTAACCTGTTGCCTAACAACATCTGTTTGCAACGCAGTGCTTCCTGAATTAGGTAGAGCTGGGTTTTGTTCCTGAGCCCATTAAGTGGATTGAAGCAAAGAGACTTTGTCTCTTCCCTGCTGTTGCCATTTGAGACTCAGCTGCTAAGTCATGCATCGTTTGGAGAGGACAGCACTCTGAAGAAGATTAATAAAGGTGCCAAACCAGACCAAAGGCTGTGGACAGTGGGATGAAAGACTGGACACTTAGTGCTGTCTGCTCCAACTTTTAGGTTGGCAGTGTAACATTCCATGGTGCTGTCAAGGTACCTCTGTCTTCAGGCCTTGTGCTGACCTGCTCTGGTGTACTTGGAGAGGATGAAATACGGGTTTTTTTGAATTCTCCTCACCCCTCAGATTTACTATGTAGTTACCAAAGAACCTCATTGGGTTTGGTCATGCCCTTGGCACCTTTGGCTTCGCTGTTCTTGCTCTGCTTATGAACCTCGTGCCTTGCTGAGCTGTGGTTCCAAAGCCCTCCTCTCTGTAGAGCATTTACTCAGGGTGAATATGGAGAGCCAACTCGTGTAATTTTAGCAACAGTCTCTTCTCTGTACACCAGGGCCCCTGATACAAGTACGAGGAGGCAGACAGCTTCCCTCTGCTGATGAAAATTTCAGCCATCATGTAGCAGGTGGCACTGATCTGGTTTAATTTTCCTCATTATTGCCAGAAGCACCTTGCAACCTCTAAGGGTGGTGGTTCAGTTATTTTTACTGAACTTAAATTCACATTTAGAGCTTCCTGCTGCTACCTATAAAAGACTGAGCAGAAGCTCTGCATTTCATACCAAAATGAAGGGAAGGAAGCCCCTTTGAAGTCAGGTTGGCAAGGCAGACCAGTGAGAATACAGCCATTGAGGAGGTAATGACTGGGTATTTTTGGGTGGCCTCAATGTGACACCATAAGTGCAGGGGCAAAAAAAAAAAGGTTTGGTGACCCAGTCAGACTTACTGGCTTCTGAATTGGTTCACCTGAGCGTTCAAATTCAGGGTGTCAAACTTGTCTGCAAAGGCCCAGAAGACGTTCAGCTGTGACTGTCCCTGCAGGTTGTATCTGATGACTACACCACCGGAGGAATATGGTGCCAGCAGAGAAGTCTCTTGGTTGTTATGTGGCTTCTCTCAGATTTTTGTTTTGTGTTAAGACCATTTGAAGCTGTTTTGAAAGTCCGTAATAAAATTCCAAGAAAGGCAGTAACTTCACCTTCACAGTTGAGCTTGATGATCCGAAAGGTCTTTCCTAGCTTAATCAGTTCCCTGATTCTGTGGCTGGCATCTGTGTCTCAACAGAATGGTGATTTTTCTGCTTCAACTACTATACAGGTGGCATGGACTGCACCTGCTGTCTGGTTTGAGTGTCCACACTGCTGCTGTCCCCTTGAAACCCCACTGAAATTCAGCTGTGCTCCCCATCTTCTGCTCAGATTATGGGTTAGTCCAGGGACATGGGGGGAACCAGTTTGCATGCCCTTCAGGTAGCCATGAATCCTTTGGGATACTGACTGAGCTTAAATTCATTGTTGGTCCAGTTTTTATTCAAAATGCAGGATTGATTGAACTCTTTCTTTGGATTAGTTTATCCCATGGAGATGCTCATGGCTTTGCTGCAGGCTTGCTCTCTGGGCAGGTGTGCTTGACTACACTGAGGCACAAAGCTACAGCTGTGGTGCACCTTAAGCTACTTTTCATATTCGACTGTTAGAGTTGTAAGTCACCTTGGTTAATATACCATAGAGCATCTGCTCAGCGGCAGGTTAAAATCTGCTTTATGATGTTGGAAGAGTTCCCTGTGGGCTTGTGGATAAGTAATTTCACCTCAGTATGGGCCATTAATGAAAAACAAACCCTTGTCCTTCTGAATGCCTAACTGAGCAGTGAGAGGGGATCTGTGACAAAACCCTTCTCCGTCGTCTGATCCCTGGAGGCATTGTCTGGCAAATCTGAGGGACCCTTCTGGATTAGGGTGCCACTGACAGGCAGTGACAACACTACTGTAACTTTCTACATGAGTAAGAGGCATTGAATGACTTGCCTGACTGTGTGAGGGGAGAGCAGTTAAATGTGTATCATTAAGTGCCTCAAGGTGATACGATTGTAATTGATGGCTGTTACTGCTATAAAATACAGTAGCAAGTGGCAAAACTACTTGTAGGTTAAGCAGAATTTGGGCAACTTAATGAATTAACTTCTTTAAAACTCTGGTTAGCATTGGGGCAGATTTGCTTCAATTTGTTCACATGATGAAAATTCCAGCAGAAATTTCTCTGTACATTTCTTAAGTCAGAACACGCATGATAGAGTTCATTCTAGAGGATAATGGATATTATAGTATCACTCTGTTCCCTGTGACTGTCTCTTAAAATAATCTGCCAGAGTAGAAAGCCAAAAGGCTAGCAGTTACTTACAAGTGCGTGCCAGATGAAAAGGAATTAATGACTTAAGGAAATTAATGACTTATTTTCAAATGAGTCTGCATGTACATTCTAACAGTGGATATGCTTGTGCCTGGTAAGATTTGTGCACATCACGGAGGAAGTGCCCTGTCCATTGTGGCTTGGTGTTTGGCATACAGGAGAGAACATACCACCACCTGTTCGCTGCCCCTCTGCTGACTGACAAGTCGTGCTCTTGATCTCCTTTGGGTTTTGTGGTTTTTTTCCTTATGTTGCTATGCTCTCACCAAAGGCCTAATTTGAGTCAGATGCCATCCCTGAAGGCTTTGTTCCGTCTCCTGATCCGCACTGAACCTGGAAGTGTTTACATACCCTAGTCTTTCACGTACTTTGTGATGTAGGAGCTCACGTTCCTGGATTTCATTTGGAAATGGTCAAGCCGAATGGTTTTGATCTCATTTCCTGTGAAGATCCCAGGCATGCTTTATTTGGGAACCACCAGCTTAAAAGGTCATGGATAAAGTATCCACTTTTCACACTCATTTTCTTTTTCTGTTTGTTCTGAGACACTGAGCCCACGTGCTCAGGCCATCTTATTCAACAGACCCATCAGCACCTGGGTCATGTCCTGTGTCACTGCTGATTAACCCATAGGCCACTCTTGATGCCATATTCCCTTCACATTCATTATCTTCCATGAATGTCCATCACAAGAGCCTCAGGGGAAGTTCAGGCATCCACAGAGAAATCTTCCCATCAAAGATAGCATAGGAATTCTTAAGAGAAAACCTAGAATGCATTCCCCTGGAATCTTCTCCTGGAGGTATGACTTTTTGCCTCACCTGTTGACCGCCTTTGGCTATTTTGCATGGTTTCTGTCTGGGATTGACATTGCTAAGTTTGGCTTGTAACAGTCTTCAGTTCATTTTTTTCAAATTGGACTAGTAAAAACGGTAAGGGACATGCCAAGCCTCTTCTGTTCTACCTGTTTTGTGCCTCTGACTTTCACATCAACTTGCCATGTTATCTTTCGTCTTGGAAGCCTATTATACCTTATGCTTGAACCTGGATGTGGTTGCTCAGGGTATTCAGTTAAGTTTGTCTCCCTGCTACTTCCCAACTAATCATTTCCATTCTTTTACAGGGATCCTTCTCATGTTCTTAATTTGACAGGAGAGTGGCACTCTCGAATCCAAAAGTTCTATATCCCTATAGCTCCTACTGATACAAAGCTTGGTTCCCAGAAATAGTGCTGCTGTAGCAGCTACTTTCTTATACTCAAGCAGAAAACTTTGGGTTGGTGCTAGATATTGGGTTTCTGCAAGAGAAACTTTTGCATATGCAGTGTCACATTCTGGACTGGGACTGTATTCAGTACCTTTTCTAGAAGATCAGGGAGAATGGTTCCAACTTCCTAAACGTTGGGATCCTCACATTGTCTCCAGCCCATGGATGTCCTGGATGTCATTGTTTCCTCTGTCTGTCTCAGGAAACATTTGCACAGGTTCAGGTAGTTGCCGCAATGCATCCTCACTGCAGAGGAATCTGGTTCCTTCATCTCGGTGCCTGATCGATGGAAGGAGTTGCTACAGGCCAATTTGGTGAAGCTTTCAGTCTTTTCTCTTAAATTGTGAGATAGCATCACCTCTTTTGTACTCAGTCCTTAGAATTTATCATAATAATCAATTCCACTTGGCTTCAGTCTGTCACACAATGGCACAACAGCCTGCCACTGCAGAACAGCTTCTTTTGAGACCTGTGCCAGTGTGTACACTTGGGATGAGATGTTTTCTTCCAATTTAAATGTTGTACTTTGGATGCTTGTGTGACCACTTTTAAAGTCTAGATTTTTGTTCATCCTTAGCTAGAAAGTTGGCTGGCTTTATGCTCATATCCCTTTCCAGAGGATCAGGGAAAGATTCAGGTCCTTGCATTTGACATCCCTGTGTGCTGTTTTTCTCGAAGACTAGGGTTCTCTGGAAACCCTGCAAATACTTTCCACAATGACTCTAGAGGCATTTTATTCTCGTCTTTTAGTATTTTTCATAAGACTTCATGCTTCTAGAAGAGAGTTCTAACTAGGGACTGCAGTGCAAGGGTAGCTGTTGCATACGGATCCATTGTGGAACACTGGAAGTGGAACAAGAGAGCACTTTCTGACCCTCATCAGCACCTTTGTTCACAGCCTTCTGCTGTGCAGGACCCTGACATTCTTCTTGCATTCCTGCTGTGCTGGTCTTGAAACATCCAAAGCTGAATCCAGTCTTTGGTAGGGCATCAGTGTGGTCCTTTGCACAGCAGGATTCTCATCCTCTGCCAGGATACTCCTTGGCAGGTTTAACTGCTGAGAGTCGCCATCTGTCAGAATGTACATGTGGACTCATTTGAAGAAAGAAAGCTTTCTTAGCAGGAATCTGTGTTCTTCGTGACGTGCAGTCCACATGTACATTCCTGTCCCATCTGCTTTTCCCTTCTCTCTAATTCTTTTTCAGATGCAATGCTGTTGAGAGAGACTGAAATGGTGGTAGATGCACTCTCTTGTATGTCACACATGAAGCAGGAAAAGGAGGAGAAGCGGGAGTACAGGCTCCACAGGTGCTGCATCAGGGCAACCTTGCAGTATAACCTGGCAGGGCACAACTGTGCCTGCTGTTAGAATGTACCTGTAGACTACCTGTATCATACATTGGTTACTGGTAAGTGTTTTTTTTTTTTTACTTGATCAGAGTGATAGGATTGGCCTCGGGCTTCACAGATGGAACATCATTTGGGAACTGTCGGCTGATCTGCTGGTTGTTCCATGTTTGTGAATGTGCTGAGGGCTCTACATTCGTGTCTGCCCACAAATTATTGTCCTTTCTCCTGTTACTAGCACTTCTCTCTGCATCATTGCCTAAGTGTTGCAATACAGAGTTCTGATACTAGCTCAAGTTATTTCCTGGAGTAATAAACTATTTCATCAGTTTCAGTTTTAAACAGCCTTTTTTCCCCAATTTTTTACCCCTGACTTGCAGAATGTGGGTTTTTGCATGACTGACTGATGGTTCATACTGTAGAATTTAATTCCAGCCTTCTAGTTTGTATATATAATATCCAGCAACTGAAACTGTTGTTCTAATTTGGACTTGGAGCTGTACCAGAATTTGAGTAGCATCTCCTTACTTGGTCACCCGAGGTTATCACTGCGTGATTCCAAGCAATTACTAATTGTTCTGATAGGTAATTTTTATGAAACCAAGGTAAGACATTGATCTGTTGGCAAAGTGAATGACTGTCTCTCCTGTTCAGACCTCAGATGTTGACAACTGAAGACTTCTCTTCGAAAACGTTCCCACAGATCTATTTTACCAGCATTTCTTGCTCCATGCTGGCAGCAGAGCTGCCTTTACTGTGTTTATTTTGTATTGACCTGCACAGACTTACTGATTTCTTTCTTAGTCTTAAGCGCTAAATCAAACTCCCTTGCACTGTGGTACTTTGAATTCGGCTGCAGCTGATGTGGAGGCTGTGAAGCACTGTAAGAAGAAAACATTGGATTTGTGAACTTAATCTTGGAGAACTCCTTACACAGGCTATCCAAAAGCTAGAGAGAGCTCTCTTACTTGCTGTGTTTTTTTGTAGCTGATAGATAATTGATATTAAAATCTTTATCTGTTAGCGGCAGAGCACTGTGTGTGTCAGCTGCTGGAGCACTCTAACACTGGGATTCTGTGTTCTTCCTTCTTGCAGCCAACGTGTGTGTTGTGAAGGTGGATGGGACTCCTTATCTGTGTAAAGCTGATGAGGTTGGAGAAATATGTGTGAATTCAGGAGCAACTGGGATAGCATATTTCGGCCTCCTGGGAATCACCAAGAATGTATTTGAGGTTCGAACTTCCTTGTAATGTAAAGTGCAATTGTTATGTTTCTAGAATTCCTTCTTGCAAATAGAATTATTTGTTGCTTAAAGGTCCTTTTTTGGTGTTATTTTTGGGGGGTTGGTTTGGTTTTATGTTTTGTTTTGGGTTTTTTTTTTAATTAGAAAAAGCCTTAGCTTGGATATACTTTGCTTCACTCATAGAATCATAACAAGAAATTCTGTCTCTTATAACTAGAAATACCAAGTATCATCTGCAGTCAGTCAGCTGCTTCTCTATTCCACAATCCAGTGTTTTGCCTGTGTGAGCATTTAAATTCATCTGAGCTCTGAATTAACACAGAAGTCTTACCTGCAGTTACCTGAAGGCATTTCAGTCTTTCTGCCTGTATTTTTCCTTCCAGTGGTACTCCAATTTCATGTTTTCCTTTCGTGGCAATAAAGAAATGAGTGTCCATATCAGTCAAATGAGTACCTGAATCCTTCTGTGTTCTTCCAGGCCACCCCAGTGACAGCAGCCGGCGTGCCTGTTTCAGACCAGCCCTTCACTAGAACAGGATTGCTTGGCTTTGTGGGTCCTGTAAGTGTGAACAACTTTGCCCTACTTTGTCCTGACTCCCTGAACTCAGCAGAATTACGTGTCCGGGCACTGACCTCCTGTAGATCTTGAGAGTATTGTTGGCTTGAGCCAGGCATGTATTGTCAGGAGTGAGGAGGTTTTCCCCTCTGTTTCTAATCCTGCCTTCTTTTCAGGACTATTTGGTGTTTGTGGTAGGAAAGTTGGATGGCCTGATGACAGTCAGTGGCCGCAGGCACAACGCAGATGACGTGGTAGCCACTGCCTTGGCAGTCGAACCCATGAAGTTTGTCTATCGGGGAAGGTGAGTATATCAGAAACTTCAGCCCTGCTGACTGGGCCTTGTTCCTCCTTTTTTCACCCACAGACAGTCAATAAGTAACACAGCATACACAGGAGCAGCGCATGTGAGTTTTTATATGTGTGTTTTGTAGGAAAGGTGGCACTGGGTTGTGATATGCCCTGTCCCTGCTAACTTGAAAGACAAATATTGACACCCTTCTTCACGCACAGTAGATTTTAAATTGCTTTCACAAAGTATAAAGGTAGATCTTTAAGTGTCTGTTTAAAACTTCTTTCGAAGCTTAAGACACTCAAATGAATCTCATATGCCAGACGTAAGACACCTCTGTCCCCCTGAGCCTTTTGGGCAGAGTGGCACACCCTGGCCATGTGCACTGGCAGCCCAGAAACCAGCTGTGTCCTGGGCTGTATCCTCACAGTGTGGGCAGCAGGGCAGGGGGAGGGATTCTGCCCCACTCAGGTGAGTCCCCACCTGCAATGATGCCTCCAGCCCTGGGGGCCCCAGCACAGCAAGGACATGGAGCTGCTGGATTGGGTCGAGAGGAGGCCACAGAGATGCTCCAAAGGCTGGAGCCCCTCGGCTGTGGAGACAGGCTGAGAGAGCTGGGATGGATGTTACTGCAGCTTAAAGGACCTTATAAGAAAAATGGGGACAGAGTTTTTAGTGAAGCCTCTCGCAGTAGGACAAGTGGTGATGGTTTTAAATTGAAAGAGATTAGATTCAGACTAGATATAAGGAAGACAACCTTGACTGTGAGGGTGGTGAGGCACAGAGAAGCTGTGGCTGCCCCATCCCTGGAAACGTTCAAGGTCAAGTTCGAGGGGGCTCTGAGTTACCTAATCTAGTTGAAAATGTACCTGCTTACTGCAGGGGGGTTGGAACTAGATAGCATTCCAACACAAACTGTTCTATGATCCTTTGAAAATCGAGCTTTCCTCGGTTTTGCATCACTTGTGCAACTGAAAATAATGCAATTGAGCTTAAAAATAATGACACGGACTGAGGCATTATTAATATTTTATCCTAGAAGATGCAAGCCTAAAACTAATGTAATTCCCAAATGGGAGTTAAGCATTTTTCTGTGCAAGCATATGCTGGTCAGTAATTTGGCATAGTTGTCTTTCTGAAGGGATGTAGGGGCCACAAGTCTGGTGTGCGTGATGGACTTCTGTAGGCAAGGTTTACACAGCCCCTGCACGTATGGAACTTGCCTGTCAAACACGTGCTACATTGGTGACTGCAAATCCACCTGACCCCCAACCAGAAATCAGTTACAGCAGTGAACCTACACGTGTTCTATTTTCCTGTGACTTTGTGATGACCTGGCATGAATAATGCTTGTGTGTGTGTGAAGCAGTGCC
The DNA here is from genome assembly GCA_013396775.1 of Cephalopterus ornatus. Classification (NCBI taxonomy): domain Eukaryota; kingdom Metazoa; phylum Chordata; class Aves; order Passeriformes; family Cotingidae; genus Cephalopterus; species Cephalopterus ornatus. The sequence goes on along the minus strand of VZRE01011291.1, from coordinate 49,438 downwards.
GTGAGAGGTTGCAGCCGTCCCCACGTGATGATAACCCATGCTCCGTTCACCATATGTTGCATCCTATCATTCTTCTGTCCTTTGTGTTTTAGGATAGCAGTGTTTTCTGTGCCCGTTTTGCATGATGATCGGATAGTGCTTGTGGCAGAGCAGCGCCCTGACGCCTCAGAGGAGGATAGTTTTCAGTGGATGAGCAGGGTTCTACAGGTAGTCAGTCTGTGCTTTCTCTTTTCCAGGTGAATAAGGCTGATGTACGAAATGAGAATATTAGAGCATCTTTTTTTTATTTTTTTTTCCCCCCCATAAGCCAAACCTGTCAGTGTAACCACAGAGAGCTATAACAAGCTGGTTTTTTTTCAGAATGTGTTTCAGGGTTGATAGTTAACAGAATTTTTGTGAAAAGTAAGACTTTCTTTCAGAATGTTTTTTTTAACTTCCTACTATGAGGATTCTCTAAGTCCTAAGGGTGATGGGGTTTTTTGGGTTAATGCTACATGCCTCTTCTGATTTCATACTGAGAGTTAACTCTGAAAATGTTTATGGGTGTACTTAGTGCCAAGTATCAGAACTGCCCCTGAAAGCTTTTTATGTCACTAACAACCTTATTCTAGATCTCCAACTGTAAGCATTAATTTTTTTTTTCCCTTGATTACTTTATTGTATTTTCTTGGGGGGTGGAGGGCAGGAGGAAGGGGAATTGTGGTAGATTTGCATTTGTGGATTTCAGAATTAATCAGTTCTAAGGAAGTAAAAACAGAGAGAGCAGTTACGGAAGACTGGTGAAGGGACAACTGAAGGGAAGGACACAGAGAACAACTTAAGGGAAGTTTGCTCTTAAGAGTAAAGCAGTTAGGTAGTAATGGTTTCTGTCTAATTTCAGCTTTCTAATCTTTTTGGAGGGAATATCTGGTAATAGAAAGGCTTTTTTGTAGGAAAAAATATTTTTATTTCTCTTTTTAGAAGTGTCATAGCTAAAACAGACACTTAAGTTTTAGGCAGCAAAGATGCTTCCCTCTCTATTTTTGTGGTTTTATGTTCTACTGCGCTTCTGTGATTGTGCCATACATGCTAAATTTGCTGTAATATAGTTTTGGCTTTTGAAAATCTCTGCACTTTTTGCCCACTTTTAAGAGACTTTCCTAATCCCTGATGTGCAGGTGGCATCCCCTTGATAGAGGGCACAAGCAAAGTCCTGGGTCTGCTCCTGCTCCCATTGAAGTCATGGCACAGCTTCTATGAGTTCAGTGAGTGCAGAATTGGACCCTTTATTTGCAAATTGTGGTGCAAGTAAAAACTTTAATGTTATAAATGACTTGAATTCAAATTCTTGCTCTAGCCACATCCCAGTTGATAATGTGGAATGTATCTTTTTTTAATTTCTATCAAGGCAATCGATAGCATTCACCAGGTGGGTGTATACTGCCTTGCCTTGGTGCCAGCCAACACTTTGCCAAAGGCTCCACTCGGAGGAATTCATATTTCAGAAACGAAGCAGCGCTTTTTGGAGGGTGCCCTGCATCCTTGTAACGTCCTGATGTGTCCCCATACCTGTGTTACCAACCTGCCCAAGCCTCGACAGAAACAGCCAGGTGAGGAAAGCAGAGCGTGTGCCAGTTCTGCCAGACCTGTGTTAGATGTGGCACTGGCAGGGACCTGCGGGCTGCACGGATTGTTGTGTGTTCCTTACTTTGCTTGTCCTCATCCTGCACCTCTTCTTTCCAAAATGCAGATGTCGGTCCTGCCTCAATGATAGTAGGAAACCTTGTAGCTGGCAAGAGGATTGCACAAGCCTCGGGCAGAGATGTGAGCCAGCTGGAAGATAACGACCAGGCAAGAAAGGTGACACTGATGTCCTGGTATGACTAAATATTTGCATTAGCTTATTCAGAGTGAGAGAAGACCAGGTATGATATTCTGCTGAAAGTGAACCGGAGGCATTTTGAGTGAATCTGAGTGTCCCCTTTTATTTTCCATTTCAGTTCCTGTATTTGGCAGATGTTCTTCAGTGGCGAGCTCAGACAACTCCAGATCATCCCCTCTTCCTTCTGTTGAATTCCAAGGTGAGATGCATTTTAGGTCATACTCGGAGGTTGAGTTCAAAACAAAAGACTCTTTCGATTCTAAGACAATTCTAGCCAGAAGTCTTTTCCTAAAATGCTTCAGCTTATTTTAGTGAAGCAGACAAAAATTGCTAGTTAGTAAGCAGCATCGTTTTTCCACTTCTGGAATTTTATGCCGTATGTTTTATGCCACATCTGGAGTTTCAGTATGCATTCCGCCTGGCTTAAAACATTGCAGTAATTGCATTTCCTGCTGGAGCACAACTTTTGTTTTATTAACGGAAGCCACAATTCTGTCTTTGTCTCTGAACACAAGGGTAACTGGAAGTCAGAGCTGGAGGATTTCCTAATTAGAAGATCTAGAGCCTAAGTAGAGAGCCCTCGAGACAGCTTTGGAGTCGTATTTTCCAGGAGCGCTGTCGCACCTTTCAGGAGACGCTGATGCCTTGTCTTGGGCTAGGCTCTGCCCCCAAGAAGGATGGCACTCAAAATGGCAGCAACAGCCCAGTGACAAATTGGATTTACCCTGTGCTGTGCTGCAGACAGTGGAATAGGGAATGTGCTTCCAGAAGGTCTAGCAGCAGTCATTGGGAAGTGAAGGATTTGTCTTTGTGGGTCTTATTCCAAGAGGCAAAATGGTTAGGACATGGTTCAACACTTCTGACTTTTTTTATGAGACTGTGCTTTAACAAAAGAAACTGTTTCAACATTGTTATTGTTAAAAGTCACAGAATTGGTTTATTCTCTCAGAGTAAAGAGGATTTTGAGGTAAGTTTTCTGGTACGAAGAAGCACCTTCCTGTGTCATTTTATTCAGGCAAGTTTTACCCTTGACAAGGAGACTCTGCAAAAGGAAACACAAAACTTGGGCACAAAGAAATTACCTGTTGGTGAACACCTGTCTTAACTAACTGGGGAGTAATGATCTGCAGTGCTATATATTAGTGTGTTGACAGCTCTCCATGAGAAACCCTTTTGTTTTACACTTTTCATGTCAATATCCAAGTCACTGAGCTGCTGCTGTTTCTATTTCAACACAATACACTGTATTTACTGTTCTGATTTTGCATGATGTAAAAGCTCCTGGTGCCAGCAGCATGGTTTCTGAAACGTAGGGACAGAGTATTTAACAGCGTTTTCTGTGTTGTTAAAATAAGGACAGATGAAATACTGTACCTGCAACAGGTACTTTGTGTAGGAGAGTTTGAATAAAGGTTTCTGATGTCACTTCTCTCCTGTGCAGGGTACTGTAGCCAGCACTGCATCTTGCATCCAGCTGCACAAGAGAGCGGAGAGAGTGGCAGTTGCGCTGCTGGAGAAGGGGCGGCTGAACATTGGTGACCACGTAGCCCTGGTTTACCCTCCAGGTAAGGCCATACAGACAGCAGAAGCCACAGTCAGCACCAGAAAAGAAAGTCCTGTCCGTGAAAATATATCCCTACCCGTTTGAAGTTTGTAGGATCGGAATAACTTTTGCTAACTCTCAAGTGCAAAAACATTTTAACCCTGTAGAACCGGCCGTGACCAAGAGCAGGCTGTTGGTTCAAAGAGACCCTTGTGACAAATCCTTACATCTCAATAACATAAATCACTGTGTGTTTTGATTTTGGTGAAAGAGTTGGGCCTGTTGTCCTGATAAATATGGCTTTAGTTTCACAAATATCCTTTACAGGAGTGGACTTGATAGCAACTTTCTATGGCTGCTTATACGCTGGCTGCGTCCCCATCACTGTCCGCCCACCCCATCCACAGAACCTTGCTACCACTCTGCCCACTGTCAAAATGATTGTAGAGGTAGGTATGAGACATTCCTCTACTCTCCACTCCTTTTGGGGAGTGTGGAATGGTTGATGCATCCTGATGGATTGCTTTGCCACAGTCGGTGTAAAATAAGCTAGGGGAAAAAAAAAAATCAGTATGCTGAGTCAACGATGACCTTTTTTTCAGAAACTCGTTTAACATGGTGTTTTATTGTTGTGATTCATTTTGCTTTGTTTCCAATGATTTTCTTAATCTATTTATATTATTGGTTATCTCCTCTGGATGGATATGACATCGCTTTTCCCTGGTTTTATAAATGTTTTTAATGCTGTGCCTTCTGCAGGTCAGTAAGTCTGCGTGTATTCTGACCACCCAAGCCATAATGAAACTGCTCAAGTCTAAGGAGGCTGCTGCAGCTGTAGATATTAAAACATGGCCCACTATTTTGGATACAGGTACACTAGCTAAATGGGAAATAGTTTTAAGAGTGATATGTTTGTTTTGTTACACCTTAACTGCCTGAGTGGATGTGTTGTGCATTGCATTAAAATAGCTGTTCGAGAACCTATAAGAAGCATCTGGTGGTAATGCTGTAAAGATACATTTCTTTGTCGTTTCCCAAAATAATAATAATATGGTACCTTTCTCTTTTTATTTATTTTAAATAGATGATATGCCTAAAAAGAAGCTGGCTAGTGTTTTCAGACCTACTTCTCCAGATATGTTGGCGTACTTGGACTTCAGTGTGTCTACTACTGGGATATTAGCAGGAGTAAAGGTAGGGTAACAAGAGAGATAATTATGCTTTGCTCCCTTATGTTTAGGAAGCAGTATGTGATACCCTTTTTCTGAAAAAGGTCCCTGACAGCTCCTGTTTCCCTCCTGCAGATGTCACACGCGGCTACAAGTGCCTTATGTCGCTCGATAAAGCTCCAGTGTGAGCTGTACCCGTCCCGACAGATTGCCATCTGCCTGGACCCTTACTGTGGCCTGGGGTTTGCGCTGTGGTGCTTGTGCAGGTATGTCCTTGCAGCCGTGGCCCTCCTCACGTGTGCCCAGCCTTCTCCAGAATCCCAGGGAACAGCCGTGGATACAACTGTCAAAGAAACCCAATCAAACCTTTTTATCAATAGTTCAGAAAACACCTTCTGTGGTAAGAAGATCCACTTAAGTCACTTATGTACTTGAGCAATTTCGGGTTTGCAAGTGGAATTAATTAGATACCAAATTAAAGGAAAAAAAGGACTTCACTGTCTATCTCACACTGATTAAATAAATCCTTTTAAAGTCTTTTGAGATTAAACCATATGTTTTGACAAGACCCTTAAGGTGTTCGCTGCAAGATGGGTATGCACTAAGAAACACTGCTGAAGGAAGCAGTTAAATGTTTCTTAAAATGAATGAGTCCTGAATTGATTCAACCAGATAATTAATGCAGCACATCTCCCAAAGCTGCAAAAATTTCTTTTTTTTTTGTTTTTCCTTTTAAAACATGCCATACGCTTTAACTAATCCAGAGATTTAATAGTGTTTTAGGTATTTCATTAAAAAAATGTAGAAACTGAGGGTTTTGAATAAAAGGTTGTTTTGTAAACAGGTATATTTACCTGTCCCTTCTCTCTCTAAATTCCCCGACTGGAAAGGAAGTGCACTGAAGAAAAACAAAAATGCAACTTTGTTAGCATCTGAGGATTTATATCAACAATGAAGTGAGGCAGGGTGGAGAGAGAAGAAATCTCAGTGAGGGAAGAAATAAAATAAAAACTGAAAGAAGGATGAAACCGAAAAATTAAAACGTGATGTGATTCTGATGCTGAATTTGACTTTCTGTCCACTCATGTTAACTGGTATCCAGGTTAAATACTTCACATAAATGCTGTTTAAAAACTGAGACAGCCATGGCAAAGGCTAGAAAATTGCACTAAAAACTTGAATAGTGCAATACAGTTGTTAAACACTCATTTCACTCAAAGCAAAATGTGCATTTTCCCATGAATGACTCAGAAAAATAAGTTCAATATCCAGCTGTAATCTGTAACTGGAACGGTGGTGGTTAGAAATTGGAACTGGAATTGGGCGGTGAGGCCCTGGCACAGGTTGCCCAGAGAAGCTGTGGATGCCCCATCCCTGGAAGTGTCCAAGGCCAGGCTGGATGGGGCTTGGAGCAACCTGGGCTGGTGGAAGGTGTCCCTGCCCATGGCAGGGGGTGGGATGGGATGAGCTTTAAGGTCCCTTCCAACCCAGGTCACTCTGTGTTTCTGTGATGCCTCAAATGTTAACGTTTTTGTGTCAGAAGTTCTGTCTGTTGAAGGCACTGAATGTTTGCCTATAGCTCAGCACAATTTACTGCACAGGACAAATATACTCGCCTTAAAGTTTGTGACTTGACTCAGCCCCATAGTTCCCAGCTGACTGAGAGATTCTTGCTCTCTTGGAGAAGAGAAGCTGAAGTTCAGGTCTCAGTTTTCCTGTATTTCCTTCGTTTTGACTTCACGTAACTTTTGGCTTTTTTTTTTTTTTATTTTTTGCTGACTTGAAGTTTTCATGTTTCTATTGCTTCCTCTCCGCAGTGTATATTCAGGTCACCAGTCCATCCTGGTCCCTCCTCTGGAGCTGGAGAGCAACGTGTCTCTGTGGCTGTCTGCTGTCAGTCAGTACAAAGTGCGTGTCACCTTCTGCTCCTACTCCGTGATGGAGATGTGCACCAAAGGCCTTGGGACACAGACCGATGTTCTCCGGGTGAGTGCCCTTCATTTTTCACCATACTGACAGATACGTACACGTGTCTTTCTAAAAACACTTCATTTGCAGAAGATGAGTTCGTATTTCTGCGAGACCCTTTCGTTATGACATGAGTTTTGGGGAATGTCGAGATTGCTGGAAGATTCAGCTCTCGCGTTTCTGGTGGAGGGAAAAAAAAAAAAAAGTCTTGTATTTTCAGCTTTACTTGTTTGTGCTACCTCTGTGCTGCTGGGTGTTTCTGAGATTTTGGGCAAAATACGTAGCAAGCCTATCAACTTGTTTGTGTCTGAGACAGAAAAACACAAAAAAAAAATCCCAAAATAGACAAAACACACCCCAACAGAAGAAAAAAGCCCAAAGTCTCACCAAAACAAAAAAAACCTCTCCCCCAAACAACAAAACCAAAAAGCCCCCCCAAAACCCAGTGAGTCTCGTTTGCTTTCAGATCAGTTAATACCAAAAATGTTGAGTTTTAAGATGGATATGATCTTGCACAGCTCTGGAAGTGTTCCAGGCCAGGTTGGACAGGGCTTGGAGCAACCTGATCTAGTGGAAGGTGTCCCTGCCCATGGCAGGGAGGTGGAATGAGATGAGCTTGAAGGTTCCTTCCCACCCAAACCATTCTATATGATTACATGATGATGTGCTTCCTAACAACAGCAATTACACCCTGATACATCCATTTATTTTTGAGGGAAGTCTCTTAACTCAGACTTAATTTCCTTGGAGGAGGAAGGAGCACTCCCACAGCTGTAGTAACTCAGCTGCTCAGGACTTCCACTTGGGAACGTATGGCAAAAAAGTTGCTGCATTGTGCTTGTTCTCAATAGAAACAAAAAAACCTGTTCCTCTGTTCCCCTGGACCTCACCAAGGGGAATCCTGGCCCACAGGCCATTGCTCCAGGTTCACATTCACACTGGCAGGAGCTAATGATGTCTGGAACACTGCTTGCACCTGAACTGTGCAATGCTGGGAGCCAGCCCTGTGACACAGTGACATTTTGGGGGGGTTTTCAGCTCAGAGTTCTGAGCGGCTGTGCTGCAGCTATGTGATGTCCACGTCTTAACGCTTAACCAGTTCACGTCCTATTCCAGTGCTTTTCGAGTCCTTCTGTTGCACGCATTAAAACGGTTTCTTTCTACAATTGTTGCCTTCAAACTTAAAATGTTGTTCTCTTCACTCAACCTCTCAGATGAAGGGAGTTAACCTGTCCTGTGTCCGTACCTGCATGGTGGTTGCAGAGGAGAGACCGAGGATCACGCTAACCCAGTCTTTCTCCAAGTTATTTAAAGACCTGGGCCTCTCTGCTCGTGCAGTGAGCACTACCTTTGGGTGCAGGGTCAACGTTGCAGTTTGCTTACAGGTGAGATTGAACAGCTTATTCCTCTGGGAACTTGATAGGAAATCATGGATTTCTTTTTCTAATGAATTAGAGCTCCATTGCTTCCTAGCTGCATCACCAAGTTAAGTAAGCTTTTTAATAAGATGTTTAATAAGATGTGGATTATGATAATTTCACTTTTCTATACTAATTGACCAGTTGATTTGCTTTTCTAGTCCAGAGGTTCAGTATTAAGAAACTTGTTTCCTTCCTACTGTGCAGGAGCAGTATTAAATTAAATAAACAGCTTCCTCTTCATAAATATTAAATGTTACAAGCAGTGCTATTTCAGCTTTTGTGTTACTCAGATTCTGTCTGTTTGAAAAATAGCTGTATGTGTAATGTGGAATTAAATGGAAAACAGAGTTCCTCAGTAAGACCCAGGAAAACTGACAAGATTGGCAGGTGTTTTTTGACTTTCAAGGGTCTCAAATGAGTATTATCAACATGCAAATACGTTTGTCTCACCTCACGTGAGAGCTGGGCTTTTTTTTTTTTAATTAAAGGTATAGAGTTGGAAGCTTTGAGCGGGGGATATGCCCATAAACTACACAGCCCTGCTTCACAGACTAGTGATAATGACATGCCGTGGGCCAGAACCACCTTTGACAGTTTAGTATTCAGCTGGTAATAATCTCTTATGTGTAATTTAAAGAGATTAAATCTAACTTTTCTTACTGAGATGCTGCTTTTCTAGTCAGGAAATAAAAAAACAAAAAAATGTATTCCAAAATTTACCTGAAACGTCAGGTACTAAGTATGGACTAGAAAATGGGAAAGCACCCTGGAGTTTGGGTGATGTTTGAGTTAATAGCTTTCAGATGAGGCAATGTGTAGCTTTTTTTTTTTTTTGTATGTGGAGAATATCTTAGGTGACACGTGCATTAAGTGTGTGTAATTGTAAATTTAATTTCCAGTTTTACTGATATGAATTACACGTAATAAAATAGGATTCTATAAAGATTGCTACTGTACTTTGCGAAACTTGATTTTTCCTTTTTTTTTAGTTCCTGCTGCTCACTAGATGAAGAATAGCCTTTTTATCCTCTCAGAATATGTTAAAATGTTCTGGGTTTCCTACAAGAGAGTCATTTTGGGACACGAGTTTCTTAAATGTGTTGCCATTCACAATTGTTTCTTTAGTTTCTATAGTTTCTTTCACGATTAAAAGAGGAAAGGTTTTTAACAAGCCCTAGCTAAGTGGTTACAAAGAAATATGGCCAGGGTGATTTTATGAGAAAAATAGGAAGGATACACGTGAAATCAAGATGACTGTAAATTAAGATTTTAAACACATCAAATAAAACATGTCAGCTGCCCAGTGTGAAAGGTCAGCTTTCTGAGTTGCCTGTGTAAGGAAGAATTTTAAAAACCAGTTTGGGATAAGGGAGGAGAAAACAGTTTATCTGCAGAATGTTGAAGGGCAACGTGAAAAGTACTCAAAAAACCCCCCCGTGAGGAGTGTAGGACTGCTGGGCAGTTGAGCTTCCGCTTTATATTCCGCCTTCTTCAACTCTGTTTTCCATTCTTGAGCCCTTATTCAGTGTGTGGGGTTTTCTAACCCCTCTCCTGCATTCTTCCAGAGTGATACCTGCGTTAGACCTTTTTAAAATTCATTGGATTTAAATGAATGCAGGTGAATGGCCAAACTTCTGGTGCACATTAGCGGGCAGATAAATACAGAATGTCTTCCAGCCCTGCTGGACTGGTTCACTGAGGAGGTATTTCTGAAGCTGCAAGCAGCCCCATAAAGGGAGGAGGGATTTATGGTAGAACAATGTATGAGCTGCCTTAGCCCTCTTCTTGTTCATTAACTGGAACTTGCATATTTCCCAAAGGATCACCTAAGAGCGTCAAGCCCTTAAATAATCCAAAATGGAAATTTTCTTTCCACTCTTAAAACAGTATGAGTTTTGTTTTCTGTCTTACTGTGTGTATCTTGTGTTTCCAGTGCCTCTTTGTTTGTATTTTCTTTTTTTTTCCCCTTTCTCTCTGTTTCACACACTTTGATGGCCTCTGTTACTTCTGTTTGTGGTCCTGCTGTCAGCCAAACAGGCTGGGCAAGCTGGCTGAACAGGTATAGTGCTGCATGTGTGCTTGTCATGTCCTGAAGTCCGTCTGGTTCTGCAGTATTAGGGATTAGGCCCACTCTGGTTTATGCTTACATCCTTTGCGCTTGCTCTGTGGGTTTTAGAGCAGGTGCTTACCCTAATGGAATCTTGAAAACTTAATTTTAAATTTAAAAAATGTAAAATCTTAGACTTAACCTGTACTGCATACTTCACTTGTGTATTCATTGACTGATTCCATAAAAAGTAAAGCTTTAGAGCAGTCACTGTAGAAAGGGGGGCTATTTTACTGTATTTCTTGTAGATTAGAGAAGTGGTCTGTAAGTGTCAGTAAAAAAGGGAGAGAAATTTGTGAATTTATGTGGCTGTGAGAATGAAAGCAGGATCTTGTGGCTTCTGTTGAATTTATTTCTTCCTCCTTATTCTTAGGGAACAGCAGGACCAGATCCTACAACAGTCTATGTAGATATGAGAGCACTTCGACACGACAGGTATTAAAGCATTATTAAAGCATATTAAAGACAAGTATTAAAGCATTAACTGTTTAATGGCTGTAGAGGAGAAACCTCAGCCTCGTTGCATTGCTGTGTTGAAATATCCTTGGCAGCAGCCAACTGACTCCCTGCCATATTATATCCATGGCCTCCTCTCCTCCAGCTGCTCTCTCAATATCCTTCAGGTAGTGGGAAAAGTACAGTTAGAGTCTCCCTTAGTCTTTTTGGTTTCTCCTTCAAACCAAACCAACTCCATTCCCTCAGCCTTCCCTGGGCTGCTTTGTGTCACTTAATTCCAGTTGGGCTGCTCGCTCTTTACTTTCTGTAATTCCTACCGATGCTCTGCCATGGTTCAGTGTCACAAGCAGAGGTCCAGGAGAATCTTTTTTAGAAGGTGAATTTAAAACGCTGGTGGAACTGCAACCGTAGGGCTCTGTTGGAAAAAGTTACTTGTCTCTCCAGAGAGCAGAGCTACAGGTTCTTAAAAGAAACGTGGTCTGTGGGGATGCCAATCGGGAAGTCTTCAAGACAGCTAGAAACTCACAGCTGTCTTACTGTGTTGTGAATAACTGGGCATAATTGGTTGGTCCATTACAGCTTGGTCAGTGCAGCTAAGGAGAGGGTAACCGTGGGTATAGTAGAACGTGTCTATTTGACTTCTGTTTAAGTTCTTAAAGCCTGGTACAAATGTATCCTCTTTTTTTCTCAGGGTGCGCTTGGTAGAGAGAGGTTCTCCACACAGTCTGCCGCTTATGGAGTCTGGGAAGGTGAGAGACTGAGACTGAGACTGATCCTTCCTCCTTGTAGAATCACAGAATCCTAGAGAGGTTTGAGTTGGAAGAGACTTTCAAGATCATCTCATTCCAATCACCCCTGCCATGGGCAGGGGCACCTTCCACTAGACCAGACTGCTCCACGCCCTGTCCAACGTGGCCTTGAGCATTTCCAGGGATGGGGCATCTCTTTGCCAGGGCCACACCACCCTCACACGGCAGAATTTCTTTCTACTATCTAATCGAAACCTACTCTTTCAGTTTAAATTCATTATGACCCTCATTATGTCCTCATGGCCCTTACCTGGGCTGTGAGCTGCTCCACCTGGATCCCAGTACAGAATACATGTGACGAGCTTTGCTAATCACAGTGTATCCAGGAGAGGCATTAGAGAGAACATGGTGTGATCAGGTAGTTAAAGGGAGGCCTGGTGCATGACATGAAGCAATAGGACACGTTGCTACCACTGAAAAAAATCAGAGGCCTTCAAATGGAAGGCATTTTCTAGGTGAGAAACCAACTCTAAAGCTGCAAAACAGCCGCTCAGAGTTAAAATGATTAAACAAGTTAAACAACTTGGTAGGACGAGGTTGGTGATATATGTGGTGCAGAGAGGAGTAGCAAGGGAAGCACAGACTGTTGACTTCTGTGGCTCTACATTATTACCTTTTCTTTTGACTAATTCAAGTTTTCTTCTGTATGCTTCTCATTCAAGATTCTTCCAGGAGTAAAGGTCATCATAGCACACACAGAAACCAAGGGACCTCTGGGAGACTCGCACTTAGGAGAGGTAAAGCTTTTTTTAAAAGCATTTTAGAGAGGTGCCTGCCCCTGGGTGGGACGGCCACGATCGCTTTGCTGTGGCACGTGAATGAACCCCACAGAGAGCTGGCACTGTTTACATTCCTGTGCCGTTGTAGCTGCATAGCTCCCCGCTCTGCTGCCAGACCTCTGCATGCCAGTACCAGGTGAGACCAGAGTAGTCTGTGTCTGCACTCCCATCAGTGGGCAGCAGCAAGAAGGTAATCTGCTGCTCAGTTTAACCTTTGTTTTATATACATCTGTATTGTTGTGCAATAAGATGCCCAGCTAATAGGTTGAACAGGTGTTCCTCACCTGTGTAAGCCAAATGCATGGTTCATTTTCCCTCTTTACCGGCCCCCAACTACGTGCGTATGAAACTCATTTTTACTCCTTTTCCCTGGTCGTTTTCTGTGAGGCAGGAGTTAACAATTCTAACAAAACTGGCGTTTTGGAGCAGTCAGAATCGTCGGTGAAACAGATCTTTTAAATCAATAAACGATGCTGCCTTGCTCTGGCGAAACACCCTGTGCTTACATGGGAACGATTCCGGTTTGGATTTGTTTTATCCCCTAGATATGGGTGAGCAGTCCGCACAATGCCACTGGTTACTACACGGTGTATGGAGAGGAAGCACTGCACGCTGATCACTTTACTGCTCGCCTGAGTTTTGGGGACACTCAGACCGTGTGGGCTCGCACCGGGTACCTGGGCTTCCTGCGCCGCACGGAGCTCACTGATGCCAGTGGAGGTGAGAGGGAACACCTTGTACCTACCTGTCTGGAACTCCTTGGGGTAGCTGAGCCAGCAAAGAGTAACCTGTCCTTCAAGTTTGTCCTATTATTACAGGAGAGTGCTGAATTGAGCAGGAATTGTTCTACCAGCAGGTTCGGGACATGCACAGGTAGCAGTGATTTCACAGCCATTCAGAAGTTAAAGGTCTAGAGGAGAAACTTCTCCATAATTTTTCCAGTGTAGAAAATAAACTGTTGATCTTGGGGGTATTTTTTCAGTCTAAGCCAAGATGTCTAAATTTGGGAAATAGGGCAGTTTGTCTTCAATCTGCTTACATTTTCTGCTAAAACAGAATACAAAACAGGTACAACTCTTGATTATAATATATTAAAAAAACTAAATCTCTGGACATCCTAAGGATGGGAGTTTGAATGCTTCTAACTTATTGGCAGATGTATATTGCTAATTTTCTGTGATTGGAGTGAAATGAATGATGGATAGTGTCAGTGTCCCAACTGCTGCCACTGGATAATAACAGCAAGTTTTTGTGCCTTGTAGCTTTCTGAAAAATTACGTGTCCCAGAGATTTTTGTCACCGTGGAACAGTGCCAGTTGTCCTTTAGTTTGTCAGCATTTGAGAGGCTATGTACAGTGAATTAACATAGCAATATGCCTGAAATACAGCTTCCCAGCATGCTTTTCATCTCCAGTGACACGACTGAGCAGAATTATAAAATAGCGAAGAAAAGAGCAAAGTTGAATTGAACAGAATTACAGAATGAATATGGAGACTGTGTCCTTCAGGAAGGGACAAGGAGAGCTTTGCTTATTTAACCTGGCAAAGCTGAGGCAGGGGAGAGAACAGAGTTGGTCTCACTGCATATACTGTGGGAACTTAAGAAGCTGAGCAGAATTTTGCTGGCATGAGGACAAGTGGGTATAAGCTGGTGTTAAAAACAAACAAACAGAAAGTTAAATTTGGAGATTCAAAAAGTATTGCTGTCAATCAGGGCAGGAAAGTTCTCTGGTAAGAATAGTGGGACAAAAAGATTCTTTAACAGTGGATTTCAATTGGGTTAATGAACTGAGATGATGTTACATGAGAGAAGGGACAGAACTGGATGACCCAGAAATTCTTTTCAGTCTGGCTTCAGTTGCTTGGAGTCTACAGGCAGAAGCATCAGCTGCATCAGCTCTTCATTCTCTCCAAATGCTTGATGTGTATTATAGACTGCTTTCCCTAGGAAGCAGTGGGAACATTTTAGCATGTCAGGAATGAGCACAACCATGTGGCCACGTGTGTCCTGTGGATGTGATGATGTTCAAATGTGTGTGCTGTTTTGCAGAGAGGCACGATGCCCTTTATGTGGTGGGCTCTTTGGATGAAACACTGGAGCTCAGAGGAATGAGGTACCATCCCATTGACATAGAAACCTCTGTAATAAGGGCACATAAGAGCATTGCAGAATGGTAAGAACCTCAGCATTACTTTTTTGTATCTTTTTATTTCTTCTAAAGCAGAAGAACTTGTAACTTCCCTGGCTGTGTCAGAATGTACACATTGTTTACTTGTAAGCTTTGGGAGGTCTTGTCTTCCTTTTAATAATCTCTTTTAATAACTAGCTTCCTTTGAGTAGGTATCTTTTTTTCCCCCTACTAATACCTGTATCATGCCAACAGCGCTGTGTTTACGTGGACGAACTTGCTGGTGGTGGTTGTGGAGCTGGAGGGCTCGGAACAGGAAGCGCTGGACCTGGTCGCGCTGGTGACGAACGTAGTTCTGGAGGAGCATTATCTCATCGTGGGTGTTGTGGTCATCGTGGACCCAGGAGTCATTCCCATCAACTCCCGGGGTGAGAAACAACGGATGCACTTGAGAGATGGATTTTTAGCTGATCAGTTGGACCCTATTTATGTTGCCTACAACATGTGAAAACGGGAAACCACGTCAAGGCTATAGCACCAAAATCCAAGGGACTTTCCTCATAATAACATCAGAATCCATGTTCTGTGTTTTTAAAAGCTGTTGAAGACTTTAGGAAAACAGAGATACTACTCTTCACAGACCTTCATCTCCCAAGACTGCATTTGCTTTCATAAGTCCATTGTAACAGTTACAGCTGTCTTAGGATGGAGAGTTTACTGGAATTCCCGAAGGAAGCTTATTAGAACTATCATGGACCAGTTTTATTTTTG
>VZRE01011291.1:21255-34410 GCA_013396775.1 Cephalopterus ornatus | reverse complement strand
GGGGGTGGGAATAATTATGAATGTCAGTACTTGATGCACTGCATAAAAGGACATAAAGCGGGGTGGGGAGAGAACACCAGCTGTGAGGAGGACTCCTGGAAGTAACACCTAAAGTCGTGAGTAACCATCCAGAGTTCACCTCTGCCTGACTGTTTGCAATATATCGGCAGTTTCGGGGTTGGGACTTAACCTTCAAGATTGCACACACCTCTGCCACATTCTCTACTGAAAGGAATTTTGCACATATTTTGAGATTTAAAAATGCAGCCTTTTTATTTGAAATCACTGACTCATCCCTGTTCAGAAAAAAACCAACCCATTCCAATCCCGGATTCAGTGTAACAGTTATGCTGCTGTTCAGCTTTTTTGTACCAAGCAAAAACAAATACTGCAACTGTAACAGTGTTACTTACGGTGCCATGCTGGACTCTGTAACGCTACAAACTTTATAATAAAATAGAAAGTAATATCCAGTTTTAAGTACTTGATGCAGGAGCCTTCAGTGCTCTTGCTCTCGCAACTCCACGTCCAAGTCGCCTGTTTGCATAGTGTTAGCTGTTAATTCCTGCCCTGCGTAGCACCAAGGATTTGAAAATTCATTCCAAAGCCGCTAGTCTCTGAATGATTTGTACAGGTGTTTACAAAGCATGGGCTTACAATATGTTTTCCCTGAATATCCTATGCTAAAACTTAAAATAGTGACTTTTTTTTTCACCACCTTGGAAAAGCTATTCAGTGTTAGTTAGCTTGAGCTGCTGTGGTACAAACTGTCTTTATTTTCTTTGGACTTGTATTTAGACTCTTTTGTTCGGGCTAAAATATCCAGTCGGTGGAGTCACACTTGACTAATTAAGGTTTTGAAGTTTCTGCCTGATCTAATACTGCAGTGAACCTAATGCAGAAAGAGAATGGGAAGTTATTCAAATCCTTACTGTGTTTGAAGGTAAGCACGAGACTAGCAAATAATTATTTTTATAGATTTGTTAAGGACTTTGAGAGCTACGTACAATTTTTTTAGTAATGCACAAGTTGGGCAAAAGGGCCTGCTTTTTCTGCAAGGCGATTCTGCCTGGATCAGTGCCTAAGAAAGATGGATGTCAGTCCCCTGATATATCAGATTTTACTCATGGTTAAATAAAATCTGAAATCTGCAAGAAAAAGCTTTCCTATATAGTAGTTATCTGCTCTGGTGGTGTTTACCTGTGGTGTATTATACAGCTGCATACTCCTGACTGTAATTATGTACAGAACCTGTGTAACTTATTCTCTGAGTACAGCAGCCTCCAGCAGCGGGCTGTGGGACACCCCTCCTAACAAAAGAGCTGGCAAAAGGAGAGAACTCCCTAACCCTCATCTCCACATTGTAGTTTTTTAGCAAATAAAGCATTGTAAGACTTTTGTATTGAGAGATACTGATGACAGTGAGACGAGTTGCCTTGTAAAGTTAAATCTTAAAACAAAAAAAAGCTCATTAAACATTTCAAAACAGCTCATGACAATCTGACTTGGTGAATGTTGAAACTTCGGCCTGTCAGATGAAAACGTCGGCTTAGCACAGTTTGCACCCGTGTTTCGGACAGTTTAGTGCCTTAAAGAGCTTTTTCTGTGAAACTTCGGGGCGGGGGCAGCGGGCCTGGGCCAGGCCTGTATGATGTCAGTGCTGTGGGGCCGGACGTCTGTGACATCACCACCGTGGTGCTGGCTGAGCCAGGCCTGTATGGCGTCACCACCACGATGAAGGTGGTGCCAGGCCAGGATGACATCATTGCCACGGTTTTGCTGGGGGGCCTGGGCCTGTGTGATGCCACCACCACGGTGCACATTACGTCACTCTGCTGAGCAGCACCTGATGATCCCTGGGCTTCGCCTCTGCTCCGTGTGTGGCTGAGCCCTTCCAAGGCCTCTGAGCTCCAGCCCCGCGCGAGGACGCGCAGCGCGGTCCAGCCGTGCCCCTGCTTGGTTTGCCACCAGGCACACGCCGGAATTTATACCTTTGAGAAACATTGTAAAAGGCACCAGCCCAGGACCAAGAGAGGCCTGATGCCAAATCCAGGCTGATGCCGACCAGGGCGAAAGCACAGGCTGGGAAGGAAAAGCCGGAGTAGAAGCAGCATGACAGAGGTGACAGCCTCCAGCAACATCGCCAGGCTGACCCACAGCTGCTGTGGCAGCAGGTGGGAAGGTTGTAAAGATCCCTGAAACAGCTGTTCTGCCCCCTGCAGTGTGGGTCATGGGAGTTAAGAGTGTCTGGTTTAATTTTTATCCAAATAAAATGATGCGTTGCACCGGTGTTACTCCAGAGCATGTTTCCAACTGGTGTTCTACCTCTGACACAAGGCTCAGGGCAAACACTTCGGGCACAGAAGCTGTGTCAGGCTCTGCCGAGGCTGCCCGCGGTCAGCGTGGTGTGTAGAACACTCCGTGGTTACAGGGTGTTCCATCCTGGGAATGGGGCTCTGGCACAGGATTTTTTCATGTCATCTGCATTTTTTAACACAGACTTTCATGGGTTCCTGACCAAAGCACCTGCTTTTACTCAGATTTAAAGAAGGATGCTTGTTTATGGAAATAAATTAAGCTGTAATCTCTTAAATGAAGGCAAAGTTTTCGCTTGAAAAGGCAAGAGAGGTGAGGCATCTGCAGAAACCATTTGTACCAATGTAGGTTTAGGAAACAGGAATCGATCCTGCAAAACGTGACTTGCAAAGCATGACTTGTGTTTAAAAGCAGTGCACATAACTGTGGGAGATGCCCTGAGCCAAGAGGAGAAGTTCAGAATGTGGAGGAAGAGATTTAAAGAGACACTGATAGAAGAAGGAAGCTTTGTTTAATGGACTGAATGCAAATACCGGGAAAACAGAGACTTTTGGATTTTCTTATAACAAGACTATTAATGCATGTTTTAAGATTTTGTACCCCATTTTGTTCATAATCCTTTCTCCCTCATGTTACATCCCTTTTTCCTATTGGCTAACCTTGGTCTTAGTGCAGAATTCCCCCATAAAGTCATGCCCATCCCTTCACTTCCTTATGTGATTGTTACCCCACCTGTTTCTCTCCACGGATGCAGTGGTTCCCACCAACCTATTCCTTAGGTATCCTATCCACACCCTTGCTTCTGGAACCTTCCCTGCTCCCTCTATAAATGGGGGGGGAGCCAGTTTGAATAAAGACAGACCTACATCCTGCTTGAACCCTGTAGGTTGTTGTGTCGCTTCTTCCCAAGTCATGACACGTAACAAGACAAGGGCATCTTGGAGCCTTTGCTGTTCTTCTCACTGTTATTTGCAGCAAGGCATTGTGCCTGGCATCCAAATAGTGCTCTGTGACATGCATTTAAAGCACGGGGTGGGGTTTTAGTGCCAAAACATCTTAACCTCATCTTTCTCAAAGCTAATGAAGGTGGGATTCAAAAACCTGTAATTCATCTTAAATGGGCGAGACATTTGAAATCCCAGCTCATAGTAAAGGTACAAGGATGATTTTTGTTGCGTTTCGGGGGTTTTTTTACCTGATTTGTGGGAATAGAAAATGTACTAACAAGGAATTCTAAGCCCTGTCTTGTTCTGAACTAATGTGCTGCTGAAGCAGAATGTTTCAGATTTATTCTGGAGTGAGAGACCGGACTCCGGTGAGTACTAAATAAGTTTGTAAACATTAATAAAGCTGCCTTTATTGCAGCAGTGTTCTTTGTTAGCCACCACTTCATACTGACTTTTTAGAAGCTTTAGCAGGACTATGAGGTTGCTTTAACGCCCTTATTTATTGCTAATTGTTACCCAGGAATTTATTACAGTGGAAAAAAGGAAGCAGTGTTCATTTTGAATGCACGTTCCAAGCGTTCTGTACCAAGTCCCTGATTACTTTGATGCTGTTTTCCCTGCCATTCTATGAAAATAGATACTATGCACTTCAAGGGTCTCTTTGGATAGGCTTCTTGTTCGGTTTCTGTGGAATATCCACAACTCTGTTTTAAGGGCAAAAAGGGAAAGCTTGCACATTTCCAGTATTGTGGAGTATCAGGCCAGAACCTGTGTTAGTAGATGATAGAGCTGAATTACGTCTAAGAACTAATTTACAGCTGCATGAAATAATTCTTTAACTTTTTGCACTTCAGGGTTTACTTGATACTTGGTATACCAAGATACAATGCTTATTACTTTACTCATGTTTATTCAGTTAATATACTTTAAATATTTATCTGGTCAGATATTTCAAGTGAGATGTTTCCAAGCCAGAACTTCTTGTCGTGGCCAATTCTGATTGGCCAAATTTTTGTGTTTGTATTTAGATTTCCTGTTGGCTTTGTGTTGTTTAGGAGGAACAGGGCACACCAGGTTCTATTTCCAGTTTGGTTATGCCAGTGCCATACAAGCTGTGTTCTATCTCTTTTTAATATTTCAATACATGTTCTTGAAATAATATATGTCTTTTCCTCCCATCATTTCTGGGATTTTTAACCCTGTTCTTGCCTGAACATAGAAGTTTTCTTATGGATGTTGATAAACATTGCTATTTTTCTAGCATTCCTTAAAACTTACCTGGCAAAGGTAAGTGCAAAATCATGATTTGTCTTTACTTCTGCCACTTTTCTCTGCCAAATGTGAATGACAGTGCTATGGTTGGTTGTGTTCCTTCCCTGGGGTCTGTATAAGTCCATGTCTGATTTGTGGAAAAAAACATACTTTGGTTTCCTTCTTAAATTATTTTTCTTGCGGTCAGTATGTGAACTCTGATATTGAATGCTTCAGCCTGTGGGTGCACTTCAATCAACAGTTAACAAGATGAAGAATATTTTTTTTAGATATGCTAACAGCAATAGTCAGCACTCTCAGTAAGATTAGATCCTGCATGGAAGAACATTTTTGTGGGGGGGACTGTAAGTGCTTTTACAGTGCTGGCAACTTTGTCTCTGACCCAGGAATCCCTTTCACAGATGCACTTTACCTGAAGTTATCTGTGGAGAGAATAAAAGTGCAGATTCTAATCTTCCACAGCAAAAAGTAATGGCATCATTCTAAATTCTGAAAATGCCATTCAGCAGAGGTAGGATACAGCGTGGATGTACAAGATCTGCCCCTTCTGTCAATTTTTTAGCTTCAGAAATTAGTTTGAGTGTCTTAAACATCTCAGGTCCTTGCTGTTACTGTACTTTCTTCTCTTTTTTTCACTTTTAGTACTGTTGATAAGTAGCTCTTGTCTTGAACAAGAGTCTGTAATACACAAAACCATCCATTGGTGTCCTTCCTGGGGGGAAATTCATTGGCATCCTCTTTATAGTGAGTCAAAAGCACAACTGACAAATGTGTCCTACATCAGGTGGGCTCTGCTGGTGTGAAGCTGCTGTTTGATCCTCATGGAAACCTTCCAGGGCTCTGAGGGTCCCACAGCGTGGAACTCGGAGCTCGTTGTCACCAAACCGGACTTTCTGCGGTCTGTCACTAATGATGGAAGTGTGGGTTTTCTGAGCTCTCCTGGTTAATGCAATGTCAGATCAATGTAATCAGTGCCTGTGAGGTGTTATACACACCTTGGGTATTGTACACAGCCCCATTGTTTGCATGGGATTTTGTGGGCTGGGCACGGGGCTTGTGCAGTCTGTGGGGGCCCAGGCTGCGAGCAGAGGTGCTGCAGGTGGCTGGCTGTGGCTGTCCTGTGCGTTTGTGTGAGGGGACAGCAGGCCTGAGGGACCAGCAGAGAGAGTTGTTGGCAGAGGGCCAGCATTGCCCAAACTGCTTTGCTGGCCTCCCCCACCGTGCCAGTGTACAGCTGTCCCCACAGTCCACAGTCTGACCTGAGCCACCCCCTGTGTCAGAGGGACAAGGAACACAAGGGGAGCAGAGCTGTAAGGTCTGAGCTGCGGTGCAGGCTGGGTGATCGTGAGGCCTGTGACTGTGCAGTCTGTTTCAGGAATTTCAATTTTGCCGACCAGGAAGGTGTGCCAGGGGCTCAGTAGCCTGAGCACTGCACACTGTAGCGTTTGTAGTCAGGGTGCACACCGCAAAGGAGGACGAACTCTCTGCCTCTCTGACAAGAGGCACCAGCTCTGCCTCCTCCTGTGCCGGGTGAAGCCTCTGTGAATTCCCAGCAGTGGTGTTGCTGAGTCAGGATCAGCCTTACTGCCAGGAACATGGGTGCAAGTCCTGCCGTGTCACTCCCTGCTGCTGCTCTCATGCCCTGCCCAGGGACAGGCCAGCCTGCTCCGTGTCGCACTGGCTCTGCCAGCGTTCAAGCTGCATGTTACAGCTCGCTGCTGCAGCAATGCTCTGCAGAGCTGCTGAACAGGCCTGGTCTTGGGGAAGGATTCCCATCGTGTGACTGCTGCTGGTGCAGGGGGGCAGAAGGCAGGTGAGATTTGGAGACCCTGGTACAGAAGCATCACACCCTCAGGTTCAGGCTCCAGAGAGGATCATGAGAGTCCTGTCTACCCTTCCTAATCTTGAGGATACTGTTTGTCCCCATTTGTTGTCATGACACAGAGCTTCAGCTCTGTACCAGTGCTGAAAACAGTTGAACTGTTCTCAACGAATGAGCACTACCCTGGGATGGCAAAATGGCTTTTTGTGCTAGGTGAAGTATAAGATGCTGTCTATTGTATGCCTGACTCTACTTGACTGTCCCCTTGCACAGCTTGGGATATGACAGGTGAGAGTAGCAAGATGGTTCCTGTCCAAAGACATGTCATTTTGCACATGAAATCATTATAAAATGGGGAATGAGGTAAAAACAACGACAACTGTGAGCATCTTTGTCATGAATCTGTCACTACTGATGTTGCTGGCCAGGAATGCCCAACTCACAGGTGTTGCTGAGCTGGACAGCAGGTGCAGACTGAAAAAGGCAGGAGCACAGACTTTGGGGAGGTTGTCCTAGGTTTAGTTTAGGCTTCGTAAGGGCTCACCACTGCAAGCCCCTGGATGACTCCTGCGGAGGTACCTTGTGCTCCTTTGTCCTCGCAGGTGCACCTGCCAGTGTGGACAGCCAGATGGAACACAGTGGTGGTGACAACCTTGAGCTGTTTGGCCAGCCACAGGGACACCAGGGAGGAGGTGAAGGGTCAATGCCCAAAAAGAAACCCAGGACCATGAGCTGTAGCAGTGCTTCAGGCTGCATCCTCCGGCCTCCCCCTCTGACGGTGCACGAAAGCCTGGCACAAAAGGACACGTTTTTCATCAGAGACCGAAAACACATTTTATTTTTGCCACTTCCACACACTCAGGAGGCTGTGCCTGGTCTGTGGTCACACTGGGCCAATCCCGCCATCCCTTCTGACAGCCTGGGCATGTTACCAAGGCACATCCCAGGCCCAGGAGCTGATCCCAGCCCAGAAGCCTGATACGCTGTTGCTTCCAGTTCTGCAGGCTGCCAAAAGCAGGGAGGATTGATCAACAGGAGGAAAGCCTGGGCTGTTAGATGGTTATGCTTTTAGATGGTTATGCTTTGCCTTGCAAGCCAAGGGTGTCTCAATTTGCCGAGAAATAGGTGGGCTCCACTGAGCCCCCTGTGAGGGGACAGGAGCTGGGTTTCCTGGGTTAATGCCACGCACAGAACCCACAAGAATCACTGGGAGCCTTCCTGTTCAGGCCAGTGGGCTCAGAACCAGGCTTCCATAACCCTTCTGCATCACCTCCTCCTTCAGCCCTTAAATTTCCCTTATTCCTTTCTAAGCAAGCTTGGATCACAGCATCTGCCTGCTTCCAGCCCTGTGCACATTCCTGGCTTACAATAGCAGGGAAGGAGCTTGAGACAAGGCACTCACACACTGCCTCCAGCCCGACGGGCACTGGCCAATAAGCTTTCCTTAGTGCTGTGCAGGTGTTTGTTTCACAAAGCTGCAGAACTTAATAAGCTGCTGAAGTCTAGCACAAGCTGAACGCTAAGGAGCCTGTAGTCACACCCTGTCCTTTTCCCGGAGGAGCGATGCTGCCTTGCATCTCTCCAGCATGAGCAGAAGGGGCTTGCCTGCTTTCCACCAGCTCACTCGTGCTCAAAGAACTCGTGGCAAGCGGCAGTGACCATGGCAATGAAGGCTACAAACTCCTGGAAGTCGCACTCTGCGTCCCCATCGCTGTCCAGTGCCTCCATGACTTTGTCCACAGTCTCCTGGTCTTTGATTTCCTGAAGGGACAGAAACAGGCAACCAAAGCTGGGGAGGACCAGAGTGAGGCCCAGACAGTAACACATCTCCCCTTCTTGGGGGCTCTCCTGGCTGAATCTCTGTTCAGACACATCATTTCCAGCTGTGCTGCTGGGAAGGGACATCTTGAGCCCCTTTAGGTGAGGCTGTCTCCCCATCTCAGGGAAGGAAATTTCCCCAGTATCCAACCCACACCCCAGCCTGCCATGCAGGCTGTTACACTTGTCCTGCTGCTCTTCAGAGCTGGAGCAAAAGATTTAATGCCCTGATGTGTGGATAAACCACTTCCCCTTCTCTTGCTTCCCATGGGAGACGGAGTTAGTGGAGTGCAGTGGCTGCTTAATGCCACCTGAGCCCAGCCAGCTGTGAGGAGGGCAGTACTTACGCTGAGGAAATGGGTCAGCTCATTGTTAATGAGCTCCTTCAGTTCTGATTTCTTCAGCTTGTGCTTGTCTCCCTCCTTCCCGGAGTACTGGTGGAAGGCATCGATGATGGCGATCATGCCCTTCTCCAGCTCGGACATGGTAATGGCGTGGCCCTGAGGTCAGACAGGACCATCAGGACATTAACCTGGGCAAGCTCCAACAACTCCTTTTGCTTTGGAAACATGGCCACCCTGGGGCTCCCCCCCCCGGATCAGCAGAACCGGCCCCTGTGCTTAAAGCATTCTGCTGGGAAGGATTGACAGCAGCTCTGGCTGCAGGGCAAAAGCTCCTGAGAGACCGCGACTTTGCTTCCAGGGGCTCTCAAGAAACGCAGAGCCACAACACGGTGAGAGGGGCAGGCAGGGGTTCATTTCTGCTCACAGAGCTTCAGAAAGGTTTTACTGTCCCCTCTGTCACAGGCAGCCTCGCCTGTGCCTCTGCCTGCAGACCTATCTCCAGCCGAGTAGTCAGGGGAACCAGGTAGGAGCCAGTTTCGATGAGTGCCAGCAGGACAAAAGAAGCACCTCTCTAAACCTCCCTCCTCCCTCACTTGATCTGGTGACTCTCCTGGGAATGATAATCATTGGGATTGCAGCTTTTCCTGCAGATTTCACAAACACACAAACCAAAAAGGGAGAGATGCAAAACCACCTTCCCAAAAGCTGGGGGGAAAAACTAACGGCACTCTGTTCGTTCATACCCCACAGGTAAAATGTCTCCTGCCCTGTGTCCTGTTTCTCCGCCACAAGGCACCGAATCTCATCCCACCGCCTCCTTCTCCAGCTGACGTCCTCCCCCGTGCAGCAGTCAGTGTCCAAACAGAAAGACTGTTTCCAGTCAGGTAGGAAATATTCCCGAAGCGCTTCATGCGGGCATCCTAAGAGCCCTTTGCATGCTCATGACCTGCCTGCTTCCCCGTCCGCAAGGCTGAGGAATGTTTCGGCTCCCCACCGGCTCCGCAGCGCTCGCTGCCCCCGCGCTGTGCCCGCCCGGCATTCCCTGGCCCCTCTCACCTCCCTGCTGCCAGCGGGGCTGTGGCTCAGCGTTGCGGCGCCCCGGGGACTCGCCGCCTTCTTATGCCGGAGGCGGGGAGCCCCTGGCGCCAATGGCAGGCGAAGGCGGGGGTGTCCGGGCCGGGCTCCGGGCCCTCAGCGCTGCCCGCAGTGGCGCTGACCCGCCCACGTGGGAGCCGCTGTGGCCCTTTGTCCCTTCACTATGCACCCCTGAGACCCGCCTGGCTGCGTCTTCTCTGCCCCCTCCCCGTGCCTTTGCGGGGCAATCACGATTGTTGTCGGGCTCTTAGTGCTTGAAGGACGCGGCTGGCGGCGGCAGCAGCTCCTCCCTGATGCCTGCTGGGGAAACAGGGTGCGGGGTGTGCTTGCCATACCCTGGCGAAAAGCTGCGTGGAGAGGCCGTGGGTTCTCACACGGCTGTCACCCGGCCCGTGACTGTGACACCACCCTTGTGACTGGGGAGGGGGGGGCAGGAATCTCCTGCCTGCGTGTACCTGCTGTCCGTGTCACAGCCACGCGAGTGGCATTGCTGCCAAGTCCCCTGCCAGCCCCAGCGGCCACCATTAACCGGCACTAAATGCACTTTTGTCTAAACCCAAGAGCTGGAAGTTTCCTTTCCACCAGAGATTCCCCCCTGCAGGCTTGTGCACAGGCCCGATGGAGGTGAGGCTGTGTGGGGGCTGGCAGGCAGCCCAGCAGGGAAGGGGGATGTGGAGGGGAGCAGGTGACAAACAGCAAGAGCAGCAAGAAGCATCTTTCACCCAGACTGCTCCCAGTGGCACAGGACAAGCAAATGGTTAATAAACACAGAGAACATGCTGAAGAAAGCGAGTTTTACTGTGTTTCATTGCAAAGCCACGCTGTTTCCCAGGAATAAGAAGGTATGAGCCAAAGTAGAAGCTGTCTGATGTTACTGTTGTGGCATGTTGCCATTTACACCTTTTTCAGTGCAGCACAGGATCAATAACTGCTTTTATGTTGGAGGCCTTTGTTGGATTTCAGACTCAGTGTGACAGAACGGGGCACTCCTGCTAACCAAGAAGATGGGTGAGCAGTGCCCATGATGAAGAGCCTGTTTTGTTGCCACACTCAGCTCCTGCAGAGAAATGTGGAAAGGGTAAGAGCCTTATACATGTGCTTGTGGGGCAGGATGAAGGTCTGGACCTCTTAAAAAAAATGTCCATTTGAAAAGGCAAGACCAGGACAGACACATTTCCAGGCAGTTCCTGCATGCTCCCAACCTACTGAGACACCACCTACCATGTTACTTAAAAATTTTTTCACATACTGGTGTGAAAGAAGGCCATCTACGTTGATCATTTCCTTACATCAGTTCATGAAAGCTTTTGTAACAGGTTCAAACACTGGATTGGGAAAAAATAATTTCCCTAGCATTAAGTCTGAGTATGTTGACTCTAAATATTTACCTGGCCCCCGTAATTCTTGTATTTATGGCATTGCAAACTACACCAGTTATCTGTGCTCTGGTTGGACTGGCAGGGAGAGCAGGAATGCTTTTAGGCAGTGGTGTTTCTAGGGCAGAGGTAGTCTGTTAACAACCTTGCACTATTTGATTTTTTTCTATGGATATTTGCATTCTCTTAAGAGCTGGCTATAAATGGACCTCTCTGTCAGCAGGAAAGAAACAGTATTTTTCCCTGCTGATGGCAATTTGATCTAGTAGATCTCTTAGCTCAGTCCTTAGCTAAGAAATGCATTAAAGCACATCATTTCTAATCAGAGATGAGGTCCTAGCTCAGCCTCTTTAAACCATTTTCTTATGTCTTCCTGGAAAGTGACCTTTTATTAAAATGGAACAGAAGAATTAGCATTTGACAGCTCAAAACTTGAACAGTCTTGAAATACCCTTTCCTGATGATTCTTACTGTTCATTTCACTCCCAAATCATTCTGGCTTCTGTATTTTACAGGCATGATCTGGAATGATCTGCTGATAAGGTGGGAAGGAGCAGCAGGATCAGGTGGGAACACCAAAACCCTTGACCCTTTCCTGCTTCTGCTAAATGAACAGCTCCAAGCGACTTCCCTGATCCTTGTCCAGGCTCGTATCCTAGCAAACACTGGTTTCCTGGGTCATTCCTGAACCAGTCAGTGACAGCCCAGGAGGTCTGGGCATGGGTGGGGGGCTGCGAGCTGGCTGTGCTTTCGGTGCTGCCCAAGGAGCCGCTTCTGTTATTTTAAAATTCATGTCCTGATCTTGGATCAGGAGAGTGTAACCTTGGGGCTCCGTTCCTCATAGTCAGCGCTTCCCGGCCAGCACTTTGGGCCGATGTGTTTAAAGAAACAAGGGGGTTTTACAGTGGCCAAGGCCGAGCAAAACACTTCAGCCCTCTGCCTGTCTCCCTCTCTGTGGTAAAACACAATGTGGGCTCTTCATACCAGGCTCGAGGAGACAAGCCAGCCTATTTCTTTGTCTCTCTGGTGTGTGTGGCGCCAGGCTCTGCCAGACCACGAGACAAAGGCCAGCAGTCATTGAACTGGGAGAAAAAAGCAATGAAAGCAGAGGAATTTGGGTGGGAGGGTGAAGAAGCTGCTTCTGCCTCTGCAGCGCTCACAGTGCCAGCACACAGAGCAGCACTGCAGGGAGCAGGTTCCCCAGCTCCATCCATGGGCACTGAGTCCATGTCTGAAGCTACAAACCCAGCAGCCAGAGGTGAGCTTGTTCCTGCCTGAATTCAGTTAAGGCCAGACACAGAAAAACTTGTATAAAAATAATGCTGAGGTAACAGCAGTTTGGCAGGTATTGAAAATTTCTAAGGCAGGCAAGTTGTATAAAGACAGAAAAATAAAACCAAGTGGTTCATCTTCCACCACGGCCTTTAGGCAAACATTACCGTAAATTATCTAGAGATTTTGGCATCTGCAAGGAAGTGGAGATGAAGCTCATCTCAGGCAAATTCATTCGAGCAATTTTTTTTTCTTAAATCAAAAATAAGCCCAGTTTATAAAATAAATACCAAATAATTCTTTAATTCACAAATAAAATTATTGCATCCTTTCCAAATAATCCCTGAGGTTATGTTGGACACGAGTGAAGAGCTATTGGCTAGTAGAGGAGCAATTTAAATTCGACTTGTAGTGTGCATTATGTACTATAAGTATTAAGTATTATATAAGTATTAAGAGATAGGCATATTTCTGTCCTGGGATGCTGATGGGTGCCACATTTGGGAGTAGCTCTTTCATCCCTGGGCCTCCTGAGGTTCCTGAGGGTGGCTGTGTCAGGCGGTGCACAGACATGGAGGGGGTTTTCCACACCTGTGTGCCTGATGGCGTTTGTAGCTTGTTTTGGGGAGCCCTCCAGAGCCAAGGGGCTTTGGCGAGCTGAAACATGAACGGGGCACCCGGGTTTGTTATTGCCATTAATGATGGAAACCGCAGGCTTGGCTTTGGGGGCGCACGGAGGTGGGGACAGTCGCTCTGGGGGTCGGCGCTGTCCCCCAAAGGGGCAGGAGAGCTGCAGGGCCCTGCAGTCTTGGGGAAGGAGCGCGGTCCCTGTGTCCAGGTCAGACGCCCAGGACACGGGAGCCGGGGCCAGCTCCGGGCCGGGAATGAGGGAC
>VZRE01011291.1:4308-20765 GCA_013396775.1 Cephalopterus ornatus | reverse complement strand
CCGGGCCGGGGCGGCGGGGCCGCTCCCGGGGCGCGCCGCTGAGGTGCCGCTGTCTCCCCGCAGGGCGCAACGCTGCCGGCGCTGCCGGCGGCCGGCACGGCACGGGAAGCGGCCCGCAGGGGGATGCGGTTCTACGCGGCCTTGCAGGCCGAGGATGGGCACTGGGCGGGCGACTACGGCGGGCCGCTGTTCCTGCTGCCAGGTAGGCTCAGGGCACCTGCCCGGGGGTGGGTATGTGGGGTTCGGCTCTGTACAGTGCCCGCCCGTCTGGTCCTCCAGGTCTCCTCATCACCTGCCACACGGCCAAAATCCAGCTGCCGGAGGGGTTCCGGAAGGAGATGATACGCTACCTGCGCTCTGTGCAGCTCCCGGATGGAGGCTGGGGTTTGTGAGTAGCAAAGATGCTTCTTTGAGGGATGGCCTCTCCAAGGCTTGGAGAGCTGCTGTCAGATCTGCCCAGGCTCAGGGAGGGGGGCTCGGCACCTCTGATAGCTCTGGGTGGTTGGACTTGGTTGTGCACCACTTCAGGTACACTATTTGTCACAGAGATGGCCAGAATATCAAGTCTGGCTATATATCTCCTCTGTGTCACTATATCCCAGAGCATTGTGTGTGACTGTGCAGTGCAGAGCAATGTTTCTTCCTGGGTTAGTCAGTTCCCCCTTTTTCACAGTCACCCCTGGCATCCCACTTCACCCTGACAAAGACAGCCTTGCACAGTAGGTTATGTCTGGCTAATGCCAATAGCTGCCTAATGGCTGTGGTGTCTCTGTCTGTGTGCCTGACAGGCATGTGGAAGACAAATCAACGGTGTTTGGCACAGCACTCAACTACATAGCCCTGAGGATCCTGGGGCTTGGACCTGATGACCCTGACATTGTGCGGGCCCGTGTCAACCTGCACAGCAAAGGTCAGCTGTGGCACCGGGACACTGGTGAGGGAGGTCTGGCTGGACCTGAGGGCTGCATGGAACATGGGGGGCTGCATGGAACATGGAGGGCTGCCAGGTAGTGGAAGCACTGTTGCTCTTGCTTGCCCTTGATGGCACCTGTATTTTCAATTAGTGGTGGGAAGCTGTGTTATGTTTTTGTACCATTGCCTGCCTGCCCTGTTTCAGGATGTGTGTCCCAGCCTGAGTAGTGTGTTCCCAAATATGGAGAGAAGTGGGCCTGTGATGGGGAAGAAAGAAGGGAGCTGGCATGGCTGCGTTAACCCTGTAAACTGATACTGTTCTCTGCAGGAGGTGCTGTGGGAATCCCTTCCTGGGGCAAGTTCTGGCTGGCTGTCTTGAACGTTTACAGCTGGGAGGGAATGAACACGCTTCTCCCAGAGATGTGGTATGTGCCCCCCTCGCTGTGGAGGGAGGAGATGTCAGTCCTGCCACCAGCCTCGACCCAGAACTGTCCCAGGCACTGGTGTTTGCTCGGATAACTCCAGCTATGGTCTGGAACTAGAGATGCTTAGGCTGCTTGTCAGCTGGGAGCCAGCAGCAGGCCAGACAGTGGGTGGATAGCACTGAACACTGCACCCAAGGGAGGTGCCAGAGCTCAGCCCTTTTAGCATTACCCGTGGGGTCCCTGACACATCTGTGTGCTCCGTGCCTGTCACCAGTATCTTCTGGCCAGCCAGAAGTGGGCCCTTAGCAGAAAGGACAGCCACATGTCAGGCTGCCAGCCCTAACCCTCACTTGTAGTCTCTCTGATTACTCAGAGGGCTGCTGGGTGTCAGGGAAGGAAAGTATATGACATTACCTCTGGGCGAAATCAGGGGCTGCGCAGGACCAAGGGCTGCTGGTACTTTGTTATCAAATGCCAGTAACTCAGTCTGGGCCTCGGCCTTCCAAATCCTACATGACTGAACTGGCTTCTCCCCTCCCCGTTCTCTGAGCTCAAGGTCCTCCTTGCCCTCTGTCAGCTGAGCCAGGAGCGGCGTCTGCTGGCCCTGGTGTGGAGGGAGCACCCTATTGGGGGGGATCTGAGCAGGGCCAGGCTGTGTTTATATCCCCTGATGCATGAGATAGGGAAAGGTGTGCCCTGCTCTGGGCATTCTGCACACCATCTCTCCATGTTGCCCTAGGCCCTCCTTGTTCCTCACAGCAGCACCTTCTCTGTTGCAATCAGGCTGCTTCCCACGTGGTTCCCAGCCCACCCGTCCCGGCTCTGGTGTCATTGCCGGCAGGTTTACCTTCCCATGAGCTACTGTTACGCCGAGCGTTTGTCAGCAGAAGAGGACGAGCTCATACGGAGCCTGCGGCAGGTAAGGAAGGAGCTGATCCTGCTGGACAAGGATACATGGCTCCATGACTGCCTGCTGTGCTTGGCCATGTCCTTGTGGGCCAGCCTCTGGCTTGCAAAGTGGCAGGTCTCATTCCTGCATGATCCCTCTGTCAGACAGCAGAGTAAACTGCTCCTGGGTGCTTGCTCCCAGCTTTCCAAGCTGATGCCCTGTGTTGTCTCGTGCCAGGAGCTGTACGTGCAGGACTATGCCAGCATAGACTGGCCAGCGCAGAGGAACAACGTGGCTGCCTGTGACGTGTACACCCCGCACAGCTGGCTGCTGGGTGCTGCCTACGGTGAGTGTGGGGGGCCTGGTCCCCTGCCACTCTCTGCTGCTGCTCGTGCAGCTGAATCAGCCTTGCACTGTGGAGGCTCTTCAGGGTCTACTGGCAGCTACTGGTGTGTGCTCTGGAGCTGGGATGGAGGCATGGATTATGTGATCCATGGGCTTCTCTCTCCCTAGACCATGAGGGCTTTGTGCCCGGGTCTTCGGGCTCCTCTGGGGCAGAGCAGTTCTGTGCTTTCCTCAACTGGTCGTGGTGTGAGCCAGGGTGCAGCCTGCCACAGCAAGTGAATCTGGCTGCACGGGGTGGGTTTTTGTTTTCATTGCATGTCCCTTTCTCTTCCTGCAGCCATCATGAACATGTATGAAGCCCACCACAGCACTCACCTGCGGCAGCGAGCCATCGCAGAGCTCTATGACCACATCAAAGCTGATGATAGATTCACCAAGTGCATCAGCATCGGGCCAGTAGGACATTTGCTGTTAATCCTTTAAATATCTCACCCTTTGTTATTTAGGGACCAGATTGTGCTCCTCCCCAGAGCTTTGCATTTGTGGCATGTTACCAGTAATCACCAGATCTTGCTCAACTGATATTTAAGAGCTTAAGGCCAACAGGGCACAGGAGATGTAGAGGGCATGGGGATAGCTGGTGAGGGGTACCTCTCCTTGAGGTCCAGAGAAATGATCTGAGGAGAAGCTCTGGAGTAATCTCATGGCACCCGCCCCACTAACTCAGCTATGCTGGATGATGGAGCCATTGGGATCAAGGCTGGGACAACCTCTGGATGGCTTTGTGCTGGGTGGGTGGGATATATGTCTCTGGGGCTGGAAGAAGCTCTATCCAGAGCAGTGACAGTGATCCGTGTGGCAGATTTCCAAGACGATCAACATGCTGGTCCGCTGGTTTGTGGATGGGAAGAACTCCCCAGCTTTTCAGGAGCATGTTTCCAGGATCCCAGACTATCTCTGGTAAGGGCTGAGTGTGACTCACCTGGCACAGCACAGGGCTCTGATCCCTGTGGATTAAGCACACTGGGGCTCCCAACCTGCTTCATGGTGCTCCCGCCGTGCCTGTGCTGCATCACTGTGCTCTCTCCTCCCACAGGCTGGGCCTTGACGGCATGAAGATGCAGGTGAAGTGCTGTAGGAGTTCATCTATGACTGGAGGGACCGTGGCATACTGGGGCAGCCCATCCAAGATCATACTGGGGCAGCCCTGAGCTCCTGGCACCTCACCTCTGGTGCCTAGTGGCCTTCTCTGTCTCACTGCCACTTCCACTGGCTGTGCCAGGAGGGAATAGTGCCTGTCCTGCTAGTTTGCCTCTCTGTGGCTGTGAGCTGAGGGCGCAGCTCTAGGCCTCCATTTCCTTCATGCTTACGGGTCCTGGGAGAAGGGAAGGAGAAAGCAGGCCCCTGATCCTGCATGTGGTCTGAGCTCTGCTTCTCTGAGCAGTTGTGTCCTGCTGCTCCTTAGCGCCGGCCAGTGCTCCTGCCTTGGCTGTGCACAGAGCAGGCTGAAGCAACTGTCTTATTTCCTGTTCCCTTGCTGTCCCTTGACCTGCTGCATTTGTCCCCTCTGTGCCAGCACATCAGCTGTGATACTGCGTGGCATAAAACTCACAGGGTGGAGGCAGCTCGTGGGTGTGATGTGGGAGGGATATGCTGTCCCATAGACCCAACAGCTGGGTCAGGCTACTGGCTAGCACCTACTTCTCACTATCCACATTCTCTCTTACAGGGCACAAACGGATCACAGCTCTGGGATACTGCCTTTGCTATCCAAGCCTTCTTGGAGGTAATGCACCCTGCAGTGAGTGCTACATACTGCCTTGGGAAAATGTTTTCCTCTCACAGGTCCCCGAATACCAGAGCTCCTGCTATGCACCCTGTTGGAGCTCTGCTGTGTCAGTTCTGGCCTGGCATCCTGTGACTGAGCTAGGCAAACACACGTCTGCTCAGAGCAGGTTTGGTGGCCACAGCTCCTTGCTGAGTGCTGACCATGTGCCTCTGTTTCCAGGCAGAAGCCCAGGAGATGCCTGAATTCACATCCTGCCTCCAGAATGCCCATGAGTTCCTCCAGTTCACCCAGGTGAGCAGAGCCCTTCGGAGGGGTCTCACACACTGGTTGTGCAGGCTTGGCTGCTGCTCAGAGCCCTGCTGGATGCATCTGTTGCCTTCTGAAGAGCTCTTCTGAAGGGCTGGACTAGCAAGTTCCTAGGGACAACCTCTTGTTTTCTGCTCCCTATTTTCAGGCAACCAACTTTGCAGCTTGGTGAGGACCTTGGCCAGGCCCACGGATATTTGGGTTGGCGGCCTGAGCTTAGAGAGGCTGCAAAACTTGAGGCTTAGGATTCTTTGCCCTTCATCCTCTGTCTAGTATCAACACATTTGAGGCACCATTCTGGGAAACCCAGACCCCTTGGCTAGTGACTGTATGAGCTCAGCTTCTGCTGGCCAGGCCAGTGGCTCAAGGTGGGAGGTCACTGTCACCAGCAGCTTGGTGCAGACACAGTCAGTCTTGTTCACGGTGTTGCCAATGGGAGCATTCAAAGCAGATGGTTCCCTGGCAGGAAAGCTTCCAAAGGGGGGACTTTAGCAGCACTTGCTTAAACCAGGCCAAAAGGTGACTTCTCTTCAGCACTCTGCTCCAGAGCTGACCTCCTCCCTGTCTGCTTCCCTCAGTGAAAGACAGGTGCTGTGCACTTGCACATGGTTCTGCACCTGCAATGGTTTCAGCCCATGGTCCTGCAGCCAGGCACCTCCAGGCTGCCCTCACTTGTTTCTTGCCTCCTGCAGATCCCAGAGAACCCGCCTGACTACCAGAAATACTATCGCCATATGAACAAGGTACGATGGCTGGGACTGGCCTCTGAAGGACTCGTGACCGGGGCAGGGATTTGGGCAGAGGGGACAGGAATGAGGGGCAACACCTGCCCCTCTACAAGGTCAGGGGAAGGTGCTGAGCTCACCTGATCCCTTTTCAGGGTGGTTTCCCCTTCAGCACGCGGGACTGTGGCTGGATCGTGGCAGACTGCACAGCAGAGGGGTTGAAGGCAGTCATGCTGCTGCAGGAGAAGTGCCCCTTCATAGCCAACCTTGTGCCCCCTGAGCGCCTCTTTGATGCTGTGAATGTGGTAAGTGCTGCAAAAATTAGGGCCAAGGGACATGCAGGCAGGTCAACCTGTAAGAGAAGTCAAGGCCCGAGGGGTTGTTAGATCTGGTATTAGATCTGGTTAGATCTGAGGCCTGGTGTGGCAACGCTCTCTTGGCTGTGATACAGAGCTGCCTATGTAACGTAGTGTGATGTGATGTGATGGCCTAGATTGGGCCTGCCTGTCCCTGTGGTTTGGGACCTGGGTTATCTGCCAGCCCCATAGACCTGTGAGTCTGACTTTGTCCTCATACCTGGCTTGGGGCCAGACTGGGGTGGTACTGCCTGTGAGCTAGTCTCAGCCATTCTCTGCTTGTCTGGGCAGTTGCTGAGCATGAGGAACTCGGATGGAGGCTTTGCCACATATGAAACCAAGCGAGGAGGCCACTTACTGGAGATGCTGAACCCCTCGGAGGTGTTTGGTAAGGGGAGCTATGGGGGCTGGTTGTCCTGCCCACTGTGAAGGGACAAAGTGGCCTGTCTCCCCATGCCCAGTGGGTGTCTGATGTAGGATCAGTGTGCTGTGGGTCTGAGCAAGAGGCTGGCAGCAGCTGGCTCGGAGACTCCCTCACAGAGGGGCTGTGGCACTGATACCCTTCACCTGCTGGCAGGTGACATCATGATCGACTACACATACGTGGAGTGCACATCGGCTGTCATGCAGGCACTGAGACACTTCCAGAGCGAGTTCCCTGAGCACCGAGCCCTGGAGATCAGGTGAAGCTCTGAGATGAGAGCTGGGCAGGGGAGAAGACAGGCTGCGCTGTCTCAAGCTGCCTGCCGTGGCCTCTTGGCACAGCCCCTGCTGAGCTCTGTTAGGGGTCTTGCCTGGATCTCTGCACTGGCATGGGGCAGCCCCTGCGGTGGCCAGCTTGGGTACTGGTGACTTCTCCAAACCAGAGCACCCTGCAAGAATCTGGGGCTCAGCCTCTCCCAAGGAGCAAGGCATAGACTGTTTGGGATCAGGCTGGGAGAAACTGGTGGAGATCTGCCTGCCTCTTGACTTAGCAATTGTCTTGCTCTTGCAGCCAGTTGCAGGCTGGGTCCCTGCTTGCCCGTGGCATGAGGCAGAGAAGCCCCAGCTGGGGCACATACACCCACATGTTATACCTACATATATCCTGAACCGTGTAGCTGCCTGTCTGCATGCTCTTGCCTCTTGTGCCCTCCAGTAATGGGATCCATCAAAGCCTCAGAGGGGCTGATGGAGCTCCCAGTGAAGCAGACAGTGAGTTTGAGCTGCTTCTGAAGTGGGTGGCTTCTCTCCTGTCCAGGGAGACTCTGCGGAAGGGCCTGGATTTCTGTCGCAAGAAGCAGCGAGCGGATGGGTCCTGGGAAGGGTAAGCCGTATTTCCAGTGCCCAGTTTTCCTCTGGCTGCCCCAGAGTGAGAGGGATCATGGTGGCAGACAGTCCTGGCTGGTAGCATCTGTGGGAGGGGAAGCAGGGGCTGATCCTCCTCTAGCTGCTGCACTTTACTCTCCGTTACTCTCCCTC
Source organism: Cephalopterus ornatus (assembly GCA_013396775.1). Classification (NCBI taxonomy): domain Eukaryota; kingdom Metazoa; phylum Chordata; class Aves; order Passeriformes; family Cotingidae; genus Cephalopterus; species Cephalopterus ornatus. The sequence continues at coordinate 13,557 of VZRE01011291.1, read as the reverse complement.
CAGGGGGGAGCAGGTAGCCTTATGCATTGCAGAAGACCCTGAGAAGCCTTGGGGTCAGGGTGGCCCCAGTTCTGCACCTGGGTTAGCTGGGAGCAGGTGCTGGTGGGACTGAGCGTGGTTGTGCCATAGGGGAAGGCAGGCTGCAGTCTCTGTGCCTGGCTCTGCTAATCTATGAACACAGCCATGTCACAGCCTGCCTCTACCTGGGGCCTCGCACCCCTGACAGTGCTGCTCTCCCCTTCTTCCTAGGAGCTGGGGGGTTTGCTTCACCTACGGCACCTGGTTCGGTCTGGAGGCGTTTGCCTGCATGCAGCACACGTACCGTGATGGGTGAGAAGGGGTTGTCTGGGTGCCCTGCTCCTACCTGCCTTCTGGGTCAGGGCAGGACTCTGTGGTGGGGCTGGGGGGATGCCCTTGCTGTGCATGGACTCTCCTGCCTCAGGGATTGCTCCTCCCAGGAGTGATATGGCCAGGACACTCACTGTGGGTACAGCTGTTCTTTGCAGCTGAGAACCGTGGGCGTCCAAACACTCCCTGTCGCCAGTCCTGTCTTGACTGTGTGCCCCATCCCTGCAGGGCTGCGTGCCGAGAGGTGGCCCAGGCCTGCCAGTTCCTCCTCTCCAAGCAGATGGCAGATGGCGGGTGGGGAGAGGATTTTGAGTCCTGCGAGCAGCGCACATATGTGCAGAGTGCTGAATCACAGATCCACAACACCTGCTGGGCCCTGCTGGGGCTCATGGCTGTCAGGTAGGAGCAGTCCCACCTGGCCTCCAGTGCTCAGGGAAATGGGAGATACAAGCTGGGTTGTGAGGCCTTGGGCTTGGCTGGTGTGGACCAGTGCAAAGCAAAGGTTTTGATCACAGCTACAGGCCTCCATCCTGGGAAAACATTCCATATTCATAATGTCTGATGTCCTGGGATTGTGGGGGGCCCTTCCCAAAGCATTCAGCATGCCTGGGACAAGCTTGGGGCAGCCTGGAGGTGGTTGAGTTCCCCAAGCACATGGATGAGGTGTTGCAGATGGTTTGGATGAGGGTGCTCACATCTCTCTTGTGCTTTGCAGGTACCCTGACATCGATGTTCTGGAAAGGGGCATTAAAGTGTTGATTGATAAGCAGTTGCCCAACGGGGACTGGCCTCAGGTACATCTTTAAACTTCCCAAGGGGTTCCTGAAAACCCTGCAGTCCCGTGTCACTCATACCATTCTGCTCTCTGCTTCTCTCCCAGGAGAACATTGCCGGGGTGTTCAACAAGTCGTGTGCCATCAGTTACACCGCGTACCGCAACGTCTTCCCCATCTGGGCGCTGGGCCGGTTCTGCCGCCTGCACCCCGACAGCCCCCTGACTGGGCAGCTGCGAGCTGGGCCGGGGCCCTGGGGCGGGGCAGGGCAGGCTGTGCAGGAAACCATGTCCGCCTGAACCTGGGCCACTGGGAATGCCAGGGCCTTGGACTTGGCTTGGGTGCCGGTGGCTGCATGGGACCACGGGGTGTGCGCTGCGTGGGAATGTCTCAGTGCTGACAGCATATGGACTGCTGCCTCTGTCAGGGAGGGGTGCTGCCCCGGTGCTGTGAAGCCTCTGCTTGCTGTTGAACGTCTTCTAAACATTCCCTTTTTAAGGTTTTCCCCAGGTATATTCTCCATCCCAGGATGGGGAGTGAAGTGCCTTTTCAAACCATTTGGAAGATCTGAGAAAGCTGGCAAGCTGCATTGTGTTCCACATCTGGACAGACTCTCATCCTAAGTAGAGCAAGGCTGCCTCTATCCTCCCAGGCTGGCTGGCTTTACCAAGAGTGTGGGATTTGGGGCCTCCCCTGTGCCCAGCATTATGATGGGAGGCCCTGCACAATCCCTGCTGAGCTGGGCTCTGTACTATGGGTGCCAATGACAGCCTTTAAAGCACTGTCTGGAGCTGGGAGGGGAAGGGCACCTGTCCTCCCCTAGATGTGTGGAAAAAAGGAGTGCTTCACTCAATTTTCTTATGGTTTTGGCCCCCAGCTGATGGCACCTGGCTTCCCAGCACCTGAGATGAGGTCACCATCATTGTTCCCACTTTGGAGAAGGGGCAGCTGAAGCAGGAAGCCCTGAGGTGGTTGGCATCAGGGCACAGCCTGGGCCCCAGGGTTCTAGCCTTCCCCCAGCACAGCAAGTGCCTCTGCTCAGGCCATGGTGCCGCTGGGCATTCATAGTCAGAGCTGGAAGACTGACAGTTTAATAAATTGCTAATGGTGAGGCAAGAGGAATTTAACTGTGTCTTGTTCTCCTTACTGTCTGCCCAGTGTGGGTCCCAAGCAGATGGGAGCTGGCACAGCAGCCTCATGTCACCTGGCTTGGGTTCCCTGTCCCCAGAGATATGCGCATCATCTCCACCAACAAGCAAATCATACTGGGAGTCTGTGCCTCATCAGATGCTTTTGGCCCCAGAAAAATATAATGAAGGAAGCAGCTGGCTAAAGGGGAATGATCACTTCATCCTGCTACTTACACTTGTGCAGATAAGCAGAATAGTAAAGCCTGTTTAAGTAAATTCACCTCAGGCTGCGTTGACAGCCCTGTTTGCCTTTTCCAAATTCTGGACATCTTTACACTTGTCTGTGAGATTAACTTGCATTTAAATTTCTTCTTGTTGAAACTGAATTATTCAAGTGTCATGCTGTGATGTGTCTTGAGAGGACATGGCTGTTTGGATTTCACCTAGCTCTTGGCTTTAAACAAACTAGGGTTGCCTTGCAAATTTTATAACCATAAACTGCTTAATGTAATTAATTTTCTGTCCTCCCTTGGGATTCCAGGAACTCTTCTTTCAGTTCTTTCAGTTTCAGAGCAGGAAAATGTTCCCTCTGCTTTGCAGTGGGGGACTCATGGTGAGTAGCATCACATCACATCCAGCAGAGATGCTGGTCAGCAAATAGGTGCTCTCTGAAGGTAAACCAAACCTGTTAGCTTAGGGGTTCAGGCTGGACTTGGCTTTTATCTTGCTTCTGAGTGAGAGGTTATAAAATTTGCAAGGTAGTGTTCAGTACAAGACTGTAATTATGGTTCCTAAATAGGAAAGTGTGAAAGCTGTTTTCCTCTGCCTGAGCTAAAGGCCATTTGAATGGATTTTAGGTCTTGATGGTGTTGGTTAATGTTTTAAAGCTGTCTTAGATGCTCTTGTGAGTTGAAGCCTCTTGGCAGTCAGCTCAGTTTTCTCAGGTGTCTGATGAGCAGGTCCTGGCTGAGCCAGGACAATGACATGATTTAGCTGAAATTACATCCTAGAGGTACTGGTATCTTAAATAACAAGTGTGAGGTGCTCTGAGGTGTCATGGCTCAAAGGCCAGGCTGCTCACAGGCTGGGAAACTTGGGTTCTCTAGTCTCCCTTTCATATTCAGCACACCAGAACAGGAACATACTCAAGTTGCTGAGATTTTCTGAATATTGACTTTCCTCTCTCACACCCCGAGAAACCCCTGCCTTAGGGTTACTGTGTGATGGTGATTTCTAAATCTATTTTTTGCATAAGAACAGACCAAGTAAACAACAGCACTAGAGAGAGCTGATGGCCCCTAGCCCCAGCACTTCAGGCTTTTGACTTCCAGGGACCATTGCTTTTTAAGGGAATCACAGAAAAAAGCCCTTAGGAGTATTTTGTGCAAGGTTGCTATCTTGCCTTTCATTTACAACAAAAATTAAGCTGCATTTGAATGTTAACTTATTTCCTCCTTTTTTGGCTTATCAGTTGTTCCCAGCCACAACTGTTGCGATATATTTCTGCACTTCTTTCACCTGTTATCAGAGGCTGAGCTGGTCTGTAAGTCCTTCTCCCCATCAGCCTAGATGGCTGTCCCCGTGCTCTGCATTTTGTCCTAGGGAAGATCAGTTTAGGGGTGAGGATCATTTAGGAGCAGATGCCTTGGCTACCCTGTGGCAGAGAAGTGCCCCGGGGACACAGCTCTTTTGGGCATGAGACAGGCACCAGCCCTGCCAGGACTCGGGGCGCTCCTTCGGCAAGGACTTGCCAGAGCTGCTGATTTTGGTGCAGCCCTGGCCAATGGGGTTGGAGCAGCATTGGTGCCCTTGCCCCACGTTCCTTCTGTGTGTCACAGCCCTGTGTTTGGGAGGGCCACCAGTGGGGACTTCTCCCAAGGAACGCGTGCCAGCTTCTGTGCAGGGCCCGTGCCCTTCCCGCTGTGGCTGTGTTGGCAGCCGAGGGGGCTCCTTCTGCTGCCGTGGGCAGGGCCAGCAGGGGAGGGTTTGCTTAGTTTTTGAGCTGCATCTAAAGTTCATGTCCAGCTGTCTTAGATACTTTGGAGAAAGGACTCCTTCTGACCTGGGGCAGGTTGGCCAAGCTGGGGGAGGCCCCAGGGCAGGTGGCAGTGTGTCACAGGGCCCTTTGTGACACGGTGAGCATGGCCGATGGGATGGAGTGGAGCAGGGCAGGGTGTCACAGGGCCCTTTGTGACATGTGATGCCATAGTACTGGTGTTGCCGTGGGCATGCCTCAGTGCTCCTCGGAGCGTGCGACGGGACGGACGGGACAGAGCGGTGCTGTGCGGAGCCCCCGCGCAGCCAACTCCTTCCTTGCTGACCCGGAGCTTTCTTGGCGTTACTCTTGCAGGTGCCCTCGAGGCAAGACTGCGGGACTCGGTGACCCGTAGCCTTCCGAGGTTCCCCCCCGCCTTTCAGCAGGTGCCTTTGAGGCTAAACCGCAGGACTTGCCAACCTGGAGCCTGTATGAGAACTCTCCCATCCTTGTGGCAAGAGCCTTTGAGACCAGACTGTAGCTCTTCCATGGCTCCCCTCCTGCTGGTGCCCTCAAGGCCCGACTTTGGGACTTGGTAATCAGTAGCTTTTCTGAGGTTTTTCTGTTGCAGTTGCCCTTGAGACCAGACTTTGCAGTGGTGTGAAGACGCCTTATCCTGTTTGGGATGAAGAAGGCGAAGGAAGGTCCTGAGGCTGCCCCAGCTCGGCAGCCTGAAAAGGTGGAGTGGTTCCAGCTGCTGCAGGAGGGTGAGTGGCAGAGCTGGGCCACAGGGCAGGTGACTGCAACCAGCTGGGCCTCTTCCCATGCCAACCCATCCCATCTCCTGTGGACACACCCATGGAAAGGGAGGGGGGAAGAGGGGCCGGGGCTGATCCTCCAGCAGCTCCATGCACTGGACATGGTGGGGCTGGTCCTGCCTGTGGAGCGCAGGGCTGGGCTGTGTTCTCCGGCCTGTCCCGCAGCCCCTCAGCTCTGACCACGCTCGCTCTTTGCCAGATCCAAGCCGGCACCGGACACAAGAGCAGGACCGTGGCCGTGGCCGCTTCCGCAGGGCAGCGCAGGTACCTGCAGCCATCGCCTCCTGGGCCGGGCCTGCTGTCACTGCTCAGCCTGGAACCGCTGTCAGAGCTCTCCATGGCGCATCCCTCACTTCCCTGCCCTTTGTTCTCTTGCAGACATTTAGGAACCTGATAGGAAGTCCGTGTAGAGAAATCATCAGCACACTGACTAAAGACACGGCAAAGCCTGACACCATGCTAACTCAGAGTCTGGCTTCTGCTCCCAGTGTGGATTTCTTTGGGGAGAGAGTTGTGTCCAGTCCAGATGAAGTAAGCAGCCTACAGCCAGGACTTGAGCCCCCCTGAGATTCTGTGTCCCACTCAAGCTGGGTCTGCTGTGCCCTCTGGGTCCCCTGAGCCTTTGAGGCCAGCACAGAGTGGTGGGAAGGGAAGCACTTCTCAGGGGAAGCCGGGCAAGTTGCTTGGTCTGGCAGCTCTCCAGCTCTCCCCCATGCCCCTTGCAGGTGCCGGCCTTTGTAAGGAAAATGCACCAGAGTCTCTCCTCCAACACACCTCCAGATGACAGGCTGTTTATCGATATTCTGAGGGTGACCGAGGCACACCCTGCTGATGTTGTGGTGACCCTCCTGCGCTGTGCCCCGTCGTGTGACAGGTATAGGGCCCCCTGCCTTCAGGGCTCGGGGCTCAACAGCCTTTGGAGCCCATTGCCCTGTCCATCCCGTTGCACGTGGTCTGCTAGAGGGATGGAGAGTTCCAGGGTTCCAGTTCTTCTGGCCCCTCTGTTTCCCAGCCCTTCCATGGCAGCCCCGATCCTGCTGCCACGCGCCCTCCCTGCTCCTCAAGGCACTTTGGGCGCCACCCCCCGACACAGAACTCTGGCCCCACAGAGCTGCTGCAAGCATGTGGAGGACCATCGCCTCATCAGGAATGACACTGGAGAAGGTGCTGCCAAAGCTGCTCCGTGTGATGGAGGACTGGCCACTGCACAGCACATCCACCTCCGACGGGGACAAAACTGATGTCTTTGCCCTGGCTGTGAGTTTCTGGAACGGGCTTTTGCTCACCTCCAGCCACCTCTGGTGGCTCTCCATCCTCCCCGAGCACTGCATCTCCCTGCCTCAGGCACTGGGCTGGAAATGTAGGTTAGGGGCAGGTTCAGGGACACCAGGCTGGGTGCTCCCTCTGCATCTCCTTGGCCTTTCCCTCCCATACTTGGGCCCTGCCACATGGGTGTCTGGGCACTGAGCGCTGTCTCCAACTGTTGAACTTTTTGCAGGCAACCAGGGTGATTTGGGAGATTCTCCGCCTGCCCTGGTGCCCAGAGCCACTACTGAAACATTCCCCCCGCCTCCTTGTGCATCTGCTCTTCCAAGTCTTCATCAGCACAGAGCAGATGCCAGAGGAGGTCAACGCCTTCTGGAGGGCGTGCCGGGAGCAACACGGCCTTGCTAGGAACCCCAACAGGTGCTCCATCGCAGTCCTCCCATCCCTCCCATATCCCAGGGGCTTGGGCCAGAGCTCTCAACGTCACCTGGGCTGTGCTCTGCACACAGGTTTGCAGTGCAGACCGTGAGGGCACTGCTTCGCCGTCTGCAGTGTCTGAATTTGGTGGTGGCCATGGAACAGAAGCGTGGATGGGACACGCTCCTCCATGCTGACACCCACCACTATGCAGTGGGTCTGCTGGCCAGGTGAGACCCCCTTGTCCCCGCTGCCCCTGTCATTTCTGCCTCTACATGGGGCACCCCACCCAGTGCCCACGGTCATGGGCCAGAGGGCCTTGTCACCGAGGGATGGCCGAGCAGAGTGGAAAAGGCTGGGAGAGGCGGGTGCACAGGAGGAGCCGCCTCCCAGAGTGCCTGTGTCCCCTCCTGGGGTGGTGGGGAAAGACCAGACCTCTGTGAGTGATTCCCAGGAGAGGTTTACCCACCCGGCTCAGGGTTGATGATGCCTCTTTCCCTCTGCCAGGGAGATGCGCCGTGCCTCAAGCCCCTTGTGTTCCCAGATTGCCCTCTGCCTGCTGGAGCTGCTCAGCATGGAGAAGCCCCGCTGGGAGCTTCCTGCCATGGCATTCTTTGTGGAGGTGAGCCTGATGGCGAGCGCTGCCTCACTAAGCTGCCTCCACCTCTCTGCCCTCTCACAGCTGCAGCTGCCTGGGACAGCGCCGCGCCCTGTGCTGCTGCCTGGGCCCAGCCCTGTGTGGGTCTGGGCTCCTGATGGCCGGGCACCCTGTCACTGCTTCGTGCCTTTCAGGTCCTGGACTGCCTGGACATGACTGAATGTGGTGAAGGCATCCTGCAGATCCTTTCGAGGCATCTGCGGAGCGAATGCAAAGAGAGGCGTCGCCTGGCAATCAGAGGCCTCGTGGTGCTTAGCCAGGATCCTGTGATGGTGAGAAGGGGCAGTTGGCTGGAATCCTGGGGCTGGGGAACGCAGTGGTTTGGGCTTGGCTGGGCTTCGGGAGCTGTGGCAGCTGCTCCCAGTTCTGCTGCCTCCCCGTTCAGCTGCCCGAGTCCTTCGGGAGAGGCCTTTGTCCTCTGGGCCCCGCGGCAGCACGTGGGGCGGTCCTGCCGGAGCGGGGTTGGCGGTGCAGCCGTTCGTGGCTTCACTGCACAGCGTTGTGTTCCTTACAGGCCAAAAGAATGTGCAGCCTCTCAGAAAGCCTCGTGCAGCTCCTGGGGGATGCAGATGTAGAGGTGGTCAGGATGGCCTTGCCTATATTCCTGAATATGCTGCGGAACAAAGACATCCTAATCTCCAGCCCCACTGCCCCGAAGTTGGCTGAGGCGCTCCGGCCACTCTTTGACAGCGTAAGGCTCAGTGCTCCCAGCCAGTGGTGCTGGGTGCTGCCAGGAAACTTTGTGCCTTGTGCATTTTCAGGCCTGTGCCCAGGTGGGCCTGGAGAAGCCAGTGCTGAGGTCTTTTCCTCTTCCTTTCCATCAGGACAACAGCCATGTGCAGATCCTCTCCATTGTCCTCTTCCAAGAGGTGATGGAGTTGGTAGTGGATGAGGGAAAGAAGCCCTTGAAGACACATGTGATCCAGAGCCTGCTCCCACTCTTTTTCTACTGGCATGATGAGAACAAGCAACTGGCAGAGGTGAGCACCTGTGGGGTCTGGTGTCCCTGCGGGAGAGGGCTGGGCTGCCTCCTGCCCTGGCACCTCGAAGGCTCCAGCCTCCTGCTGGCCTTGGTCCAGGCACACGGGTCCTGTGCCCTGGGCTGTGGTGCCATCTCCTGGACTCTGTTTCTCTGCAGGCCTCTCAGGAAGCACTGCTTCGTGCAGCCAAATTTCTGAAGAGGAGGGATCTCGAGCAGCTGCTGAAGACGGAGCAGCCACTGAAATTCGGCGACTGCCTGGTAAGGGTGGCCCTGAAGCCCCAGCCCCAGGCTGGACCAGCCCCCAGTCCCGATGCCCAGAGCGTGGGGCTGGCACTGTGCCCCTGCCCACTGCTGCAGCCACCTGTGGGACAGCAGCCTGCGCCCCACCCGCTGCTGCCTTCCCTGGGGCGTGCGGGCTCCTCTGCGGGCTCCTGTGGCCCCGAGCCAGGGTGCCGCTGGAGCCCCGGCCCAGCTGGGCCGTGGGGCAGGGCGGCCCCGCGGCTCCCGGGGAGCACCCAGCCCTCTGCTCCCTGCAAAGCCCGGCCCCAGCGGCTGCTGCCCGGGCCTCAGGGCTGTGCGGGCAGGGGAGGCCAGTGCTGGGCGCAGGCAGCGCCCGGACACGGGGCAGAGACCCAGCCAAGCCAAGCAAGTGCCCTGCTACTCTCTCCAGCTGGAAAAGGACAAGAGAAGAGCGGCTGAGTACTTGTGCCAGGCCCTGCCATACCTGGAGAGCCAACAGGAGCCCCTGCGAGAGGCGGCCATGAAGTTCATTGGTGAGCCACAAGGCCGCGGTCCCTCCCCGCCCCGCTGCAGCTCGGCCCCAGCCCCGGCTGCTGCAGCGGCAGCAGGATGCGGCCCAGGGAGGTGCTCTGGAGCCCCGAG
>VZRE01011289.1:111849-147925 GCA_013396775.1 Cephalopterus ornatus | reverse complement strand
GAGAGCGAGCGAGCGAGGGAAGGCGGAGCAGCGGCCGCACGGCGGGACCGGCCGCGCCGCGCCCCCCTCCCCTGTCCCGCGCCCCGGAGAGCGGGAGCGCTGCGTTACACAAGGCGGCGGTGCCGGCGGGATGCCCGCTGGAGCATCCTCCCCGTGCCGGGCGCGCCGGCCACGGCCCGCGTACCGGGAGGCGGCATTGGCGACTCACAGCTCCGCGCACGGCCCGGCGGCTGCGAGAGAACCGGCCAGTGCCCGCGGGTGCTGTGCGAAACCCTCAGATCGCAACTCCTGCACCGGTCAGATCAGGGGGATCGCTGCGCTCGCCCCCATCCCTGTATCCTGCAAGCCAGGCTGAGCCCACGCACCTGCAGACAACGGAGAGGAGCTCTCAGTAGTTGCTCAGTCTCAGATTCAGGCCTTCTCTGGATATGTTGTTTCAAGATTAATTATGCTGATTCATAAAACATCCACCTCCCAGCGAGTTTATGCTTTTCTGCTTTCACAGAAGTCCAGCCACTAGATTTCACTCACCCTCTAACTCATTAATGAAGTAAGGAGTGCTCCACTAATAAGTTATTAAAACATTCATACCAGGATCAAGGCACTTTTTTTGGAGAATAAAGAGTTCATTCTTAAGTTCATCTCTGTAAGAAAGTTTCTCCACACTGGTATTATTCCTGTACCTCTTATGATTTTTTTCAGATTTATAACTTTGGTGCAATGGAGATGGTAAAACTCAGTTTTGTGCTTATTTTTATAATCTGTGCTAGTGAAAAAGCAATTCAAGACATCCACTGTGCTGGGAGCTGCACACACAGAGGATATATGGCTCCGGCACTACGTAAGTTTCTAAGTAAGTACAGGAACAGTAATTCCTCTCTCCTACTGTTCCTATACTGATGTATAAACACTCTGGTGTTTATGTTCTCCTTCTCACCTACAACCTGGGACTAGCGAACCAGTCAGTGGTTATACACTCTCTCATGCTCTTCATTCTAAACCACTTCAACCCCTGCTGCAGACACTACCTATGGGCATCCCCACACCTAAGCAGAACCCTGAGTTTGGTTATGGAAGTGAACACTGCATATGTGATTCCATCTTAGCACATGGTCCAGCCAGATCTGAGCAACACCTCCTCTAATCTCAGCTGCCACCCCACAAGGTGGCAGGACACAAGTCAGAGATGGCATACTAGTGCAGGAACAGACCCCTAAAAAAATCAGTTAGAAACAGCCCTGGATGAAGATGCAGCACATAAAATTCACATTTCAACTGGCTTCTACCCATTTACTAGGTCCTACATTATTGTGAAGAATAAGATTAGGGTTTTTTAATTAGGGTTTTAGGTACTGTAGGTGAGCTGCAAGTCAAACTTCACTACAGAACTTATGAAGCAGACTTAGAATTTATGATTTGTCTAGAAGGTCGAAGTAAATGTTTATTGTTTCTTCAGTTCTTTCACTAACCGGTGGGATCCTATTTCCTCATTGTTATGCCTTTATCTGTCTGTTTTTTCTGAAAAACAATACAACAATGACTCTTTCAAGGTCTATTAGTCCTCACCAATATTCCAAAACACAATCAAAATATACACCAGAGTGCTCCACAACTTCTCAGTCAGTTTCCTAAAACTCTTGGACTCAAGTTACCAGCTTACATAAATTAAAGGCAGATTCCTCTGAGGCAAGCTCTCAGAAGACATGAAGATTCCTGGCATCCAAGTTCAAGAACAACTTTCAACAGAAAGAAGAGAGGGCAAAGAAAACTTTTAAGGTACAGCTGGGCTGGTTACCAAGAACACAATCTGAGGTACCATTTGTAACATCAGGCACTGGACCAATGAAACAAAAGTCTGCTTTCAAAGCTGTGCACTCCCTGGAAAGCTAACAGCCATCAATAATTCAGCTTCACAGAAAAATCTGGGAAACAGTTCCTAGCTGATGGCATCAGACTGAGCCCCACTGCCATGAGAATACGTGAAGACCAAGTTTCCCAAATACTGAAAATATATCTTTCCAATGTCCTAAAAGGGATAGCCATAACATTGGCAAATGCAAGTGGAGGTTTGTTTTCCTTGTGGAGGAGGACATGAATTAGTTCACGGGGCTCACCCTCGGAGAGGAAGGCAAAATTAACATTTCTGTTATTTTTTTGTTTTGCTTCTGAGCTGTGAAGCATTTCTTTCTTTAAGGCAACAGTGGATAGAAACAGTTCAAGCAAAACACCCAAATGCATTAATCCACACACATTCATTTTCAATCACAATTTATCAGAGATCTTTCTGGGTCTCATCTGGGACATCACTATTTCTTTTCCATGGAACCATCACAAGGCCGTAACATACATGTTCTTAAAAAGCTATCTTGAAGAGAGAAGTCCCTTCCTATACTCCTTCAAGGCTTCTTTCTTCAGTGCAAAGTAAATTCAAGGGAAAAAAACCCAGTGAATGTTTTCCCTCCCTTGCCATTTACAGGTCACCTTTCAAATTATTTATCAGTAGAAATATTATATTGCCTGTGCTCTACTCTACATTTCAACTGTGCATCCTGCATTAAAATACCAGCTCAAGTCAGATCACTGTTTGTCCTCTAGTCCCTCAGTAAAGTCAGATCTGTGCCTACTCTGGCTTTAGAAATATCACGCATCAAATAACAATAGACACATTAATGGCATCTCAGTAGCGCATCAAGTTCTCCTCCAAACCACAGCGAGACAAAGCACTGCAGCGCTCAGGAGATGCAGATGTGCTGAGCCTGGACTCCTTCCCACCCATAACTTTTAAGCCAAGGTGGAAGGAGAATCTTTGAAGCACCACTCTCTAGTACCAAGTCCACAGAGTTGCCGAAGTTGCTTCCTTTATGTGTTCAATCTTCATGAGTAAGGTGGAATCACAGTACAAATAAGAAGGTGGCTCAATCCAAGTACAAACCCACCCACACAGACCCTGCTCTTCATAATGCCTCAGCATATTCTTGGCCCCTGTCATGGCAAGGAGATGGCTATTTGGGAAAGGCAGAGTTATTCTATCTGGATGTTAGTCCTGAGTGGTTTCTGTGGGGCTGTCAACATAGGGCTTCTTCGTGGCCCCCTGCATTGTTGTTTGATCAGCAGGGCATTTGCTCAGCATGCTCTGCTGGAGACCTGCCCACCCCACCAGACCAACTCACACTGAATACCAGTCCTGGAGCTACTCCCTGACTCCAGCGGTAGCAGGGCAGTGTGTAAGGTTCTACTGGTTAAGGTAAGGTTCTGTTTGACAGGGAAGAAGCTCAGCCTGTACAGGTGAGAGGGACCAGCAAGGGCTCAGCTTGCCTGCTCACACATAGTACTCCAGACAGAAATAGTAATGGTAGCCTTCAGCCTTTGAGGAACTTGCTGCTTCCCTTCTTGATAGTGGATGCTGGGCAGAGCCTATTGCCTCCTGAGCTCAGTTCTGCCTGCCCCCTTTCTGTACCCTGTCTCTGGAAGCAGCCACGTTAGAAACAGCCCTGAGCACAGACATGATAAAGCCAAGTGGCTGTTTTGGCATTGCTGCAGACAGTAAGCCCACATGATGATCATACATGGTCTCACAGCTGCTCCTGCTCCTGCCCATCTGCCACCCTGGCACAGCGCCTCCTCTTCTAAGAGGAAACCTCCATTCACGAGGTCAGAGACACCAGCCAGCCTGCAAGGCTGTGCACATAGCCACACATACTGCCATGTCTACATGTGGCATTTCTGCATGAGACTGGAGGGGGCAGGATCACCAGTGGTGGGATATTATCTGTCTAGTCCCAGTTTCTGGTGATGACCATCCAAAATGGAAACAAACCCAACTTCAGCACCCAGATCAGAGTTCCCAGCTAGAGACAGAGCTGCTCTCACTGCATGTGACAGGATAGCATCTGTCCTGTCCAAAGTTTAAAGACAATGTTACTTAAAGACAATATTTCTTAAAGACAGTGAACAGCTCAATCAAAAAGGAGCTGCACTGACTTCTGACTACTAATCTTGATGTTCAGCGTGGGTCTAATCTCAAAACCAACTGCAATGGGGAGCAAGACTCAGCCAAGTGCTTCTGAAAGCCCTTTTTGGACTCTGAAGCATCTACTCCAAAAAACCAATGGGCATCATTAGCTAACTGCCATCAATAGCCAGAAGAACAGATTCCTTAAGGACAGAAAACAGCTCCCTACCACACCATGCTCAGATGTCGCCATGCTATGAGCTGTACTCAGATAAGCACAAGCCAGAGCAGCAGGTTCCAAGAAAGTAGGGCATGACACAGCAGCAGCAGGAAGGACCTCTAACACTACTGAGAAAGCAAAGACACAGTGGGGAGAAAAGGAGTAAACAGACTAGAAGCTTTTAATAATATAGGTAGGGTAAAATACAAAGAACATTCTACAAGCTGTAATCCATCACCCTACAGATGATGTAGGTAGCTTCTGATTATGAACAAAACACCAATATATCATCAGCTGATGTCACTTCCTTACATCACCCAAGTAGTTTCTGGAAGCATAAAGTAAGTGCATCAGGAGCTGATGTGTGAAATAAAGACCAAAGTAAGCCACAACCTTTGAGCTAACACAGACAGTTTAATTACATAAAATTATTGATTAAATGTTGTTGAGATTAATCAGTCAATATTATATTAATAAAGGAAAAAGCACTAATGTCACAAAAGTACCAAAACAAGGGAGGTTTTGCAATCACTTACTACTAAGTCAAAAATTACTATGGAAGAAAATCATGGATGTGAGGTACCATCATTGTACTGACAGAGGAACTGTGTGTCGATACAAGGAAGGTCCTTCTGAGCACTAGCATCGGGCTGGTAGAAACACCAGTTTCCTTCTGCTACTATTCTTCATAAATATCCATATATACCCATTTACGTTAACAAGAGCCTTGATGTTGATTTTAATGGCAGTTGAATCTGACTCAGACAGCTCAGCTCCCAGTTTTAGTTTTCTGTAAGATCCTGAGCACCCCAAGCTCCTCAAAGTCCATGGAAGACGGAGGTTGTTCTCAGTTCTTGCAGCAAAATGTTTGTGTTTTCACAGACCCTCTGAGCCCCACCACAGTCTTCTAGTTATTCAATATAATAAACAACTTTGTCACCTCCTCATCCAGATGGGGACAGAGAGGAAGGCATCTGAAATCAGGTTGCTATACCATTATAAAAGCTAAAGACTTACATGAAAACAGATAAAATATGAAAATAAGCTGCAAAATAGAGCTACTTAAACACTAGTCCCTTTTTTACTTGATTAGAAAAGGTAATTACATGCATGAGGAATACTTTATGCAATGCAAAAAAATTTTACAGGGCAGAGGCAGGAAAGAGCTTCTGGCTGGCAGCTCAGCCCTCCTAAGAGCCAGGTGCCTGAATTCTTGAAGAGAATAGACTATTTACCTTAAAATCCTATTTGCCGATGCCTATTTCCCACAACTGGGGAAAAAAAAAAATCTATTAGCTCATTGCTACTCTACAGCCATCAGGGCTGAGTAACATTCATATTCTTTATCTTCTATGTCAGGAAGTCATAGCAAGATGACCCCTGCTGAGGCCCAAATCCCAGGAGGCAACTTCTTTACTTTATTTCTACCTGGGAAAAGCCACTTCTAGAACACTGATCTCTTCCCTCAAACACCACAGTTCTATGAGACACCACTAAGGTGGCTATTCAATGCCAGCTCACACCCCCCAAAATGCTAAGCATGTGCCAGACTGCTCCAGTGACCCTAAGGCAGGGGACAACAGAGCCTTGGGCACAAAGAATCGTTTTCTATCCAGCTCCAACATCTTTTTCCACTTGCCTGTGTTTACTCAGTTCATTTCAATGCTGTGTTTTCCAGAATGTTAGAAAATAACAAATGCAATAAAACCTGCAGAGCCAAGACCATTATCATTAGTGTATTCATAGTACAGCTTTCCCATGCCTCAGGGACTTGGATCTCTCTGTGATATTTCAGGCTGAAACTCAGAGTTTGATCAAATAGAAAAGGCAGATAAGTGCTGCTTGATACTAGCACCACTGACAGCCTTTTGGCTGGACCAGTTCAGAGGTTAAGCTCCTCTTGGCATGTATCATGAAAAATACTGAGAAATTAAATTCAGATGAAAGTGAGATATGAAATAGAAAACAAGGGGAAGAGGAGTGAAGGAGGGAGAATGACAAAAGCAGAGGGCAATCCTAACTGAACTAGCTCAAACTGAACAGCTGCAAAATGGAAAGACCAATGTGTGAAGCTGTTCACCTCCACACTAGATGTTACATCAGTCAGTGACACAAATTTTAAGCACTTTAACAGTCATGGTGAAGGCAAAAAACATTCACATGCTTAACCTGAAATTATCTATATGATTCATAGAGCATCTTCATCCTTGATAGAAAAGGCAGCAGTCTCCTCGGCCTGCAGTTCATGCTTGTAGGAGAAATTTGGTTTCTGAAGTATTTAACCTTGCCTGGGTGAAGTCTGATCCCTCAAGCCATTTTGACCCACACCAGATTCCAGCAGCTCTGCAGTGCAAAGAGGTGGTGCTGCTTTATGCTCCAGCATCTTAAGTGGTACATAAGCTATTTAGTGAGAATACTAATCCTTGTGGCCACCTTGACTGAGCTACAAGGATGACATTTCCCTTGGAGGTAGAGGGGTCTGGCACTGATAGGAAAGCACCAGTCAAGCCCAGAATATTCATAGCTGTAATTTAAA
Organism: Cephalopterus ornatus; assembly: GCA_013396775.1. Classification (NCBI taxonomy): domain Eukaryota; kingdom Metazoa; phylum Chordata; class Aves; order Passeriformes; family Cotingidae; genus Cephalopterus; species Cephalopterus ornatus. The sequence continues at coordinate 141,217 of VZRE01011289.1, read as the reverse complement.
GTTCAGAGAACCCTGTTTTCCAACCAGCGCAGTATCCAGAGATGCATTTGACCTGCCACCTGTTCCCAAGTCTGCTGAACACTAGGCAGAGACATTCTTCAATGGTTTATTTGATAAGACTGCCAAGATACTGCCTGCCTCTGCTCTACTCTGCTGGTGTTTCGCTTATAGGAAAGCTTGACTGGTTGGTTTGATTTGCTTACATACAGAAATAGCAATTTCTTAAGCCTTTCATTCCCTGATTGTTTGAATCTCATTGAGCCCATCTCAGAAGTTTGGGCTCCAACTAAGCCAAACAGCATCAAAATCAGCATGCCTGACCCTGAAAGTTATGAACACCATTTAGAGGCTCTTGCTTACTCACCCTTTAGCAGTTGTGGCCACAGCATGGCCAAAAGGGGCCGAGGAGTTCAGCTGCATCACCCATCTGCACAACCCAACCACATGACTTTAACCAGGACTTGCAAAGCACAATTGTTTAGAAGCAGCTCATCTGATGAGAACAACCCTCCCTGACACAGGTGGAATAAACATAATGACTTTTGTATTTTTCTAAACTTTGCAGTGGCATCTTCAAAGTGAAGTTAAATATAAGTGTAGAAAATAGTGGAGATTCAAGAAAGAATCTGGGATTACACTCAGTGTAGCCAGCAAGTTACTTCAATCCTGTTCACTCTACAGCAGTTCTCCATCTCTGCCCTGCTGCAGACCTTTGAGCAAAGGATGAAGCAAGACTGAGATCGTGGGCAGCATTTGTAACCTGCTGCCTGTTAGATGTTCAAATTGACTGCAGCCAGTGTAGCCCTGAGTTGGAGGAACCACATGCTTCTGCAGAGAGTCTCCCTTTATTCTACTGAGCCCAACACATGTTAAGTATGAGAGGCTGATTTTCCATCAAGGAGAGGTGCCCAGAATGGGTCTCTTAAAGAGTCAAGGCCAGAAAATACTCAACTTACTACCTACACAAGATCAGAAAGACTCATGTTTCTCTGCCCATCTTCCAGCCTTGTCCTTGAAGATCCTGCTGTGGCCCAGGAGCCCTGAAATAGCAGAGGTTTTTAGCTGTGTCAGTGCTACACACATCTGCCATACAGACCATAGCTGGCCATGACAGCCAGCAAAGAGGTTATGTCAAGGAGCACAGTCCTGCTGCTGCCCAACCCAGCCATGCCTAAAGCTAATCTCCATGGGTTCCAGCAGGGTCAGATTGGAATCACTACTGCACTTTCCCAGCATCTCACTTTCTACTGCACATAAAATTAGCCTTTCCTGCCCAGTATTTCTAGAACTTTTTTCTCAGCTCAGTGACGAGGAAAAAGTCTATTTCTGTTTCTTAGTCAAAGTGGTTACCTTTCAAAACTAAAATACCAGAACTAAGCAACAGCTTTAGCTAACAGTGATAAGAGGACATTCCTCTCTTGTCAGAGGACCAACTGCACAGAGAATGATGGGAAAACAAAACAAAACAAAAAAAAACCAGCTCCTTGGGCATTTTTTACAGTATTTACTGCATAAGGAGTTGGCTTTGAAGAAACACCAACTCCAAGTGACATTTTTTCTGAGCTGGGGGTTTTTCTCAAGGATCACTTTGAAAGCAACTTCATCATAGACAGAAGGAGCCTGTGATCCCTCTGATCGAGGGGGGGAAAAAGCCTGTCAGTAATAGAAAAGATGTCAGTGAAGGTTTGTGTGGTGTGGGAGAAGGAACCTTACACAGCAGTATGCATTAAAATAGCTGTGACCTGAGAATCCAGTGCCATATTAAAGGCAAGTGACATGCAAGTTGAGGGCCTGACAGCAGTGTCAGTTGTCAACGGAAAAACAAGAATGGACTGGAAGTGAGGAGACACTGAAAAGCTGTGCTTTAGACTGATTTGAGTAAAATAGCTGGACCTGCACAGAGATCTTCAGGACATACCTCTCTCCTCCTGCTTTCATACTGAAGAGAGGGGACAAGGCAACCACAAAGGCAATTTACTGCTTGGATGAGATCGGTCAAATAAGATGTAAAGGGAGGAAAGACTTCAAAGACAGAGTAATAAGGGACACATGGGACACTTGAACAAATTTAGATGGAAAAGGCCAAAGGGAAGAACAGCATTCTCCAGGGAACATTGTGGAAGACACTCTAGAGAGGGAAGGGAAGAACAGAGGAGTAACATCCCAGGTCATAAGAGTAAGGACATGAGAGGAAAGAAGGGCTGACCTATGAAGGCACTTTGCAATTCAAGGTGCAGAGATGGGATATATTTAGAGAAACATGTGGGGGCTTGAACAGCAAGTTTGTTTTTTTTAAGGAATAGCTGCCAGAATAGAGGGTGGGCTGAAGGGGAAGAATAACAACATGTATAGGAATAGATACAGGGAGTCTGGAAGAAGGGAGAAGGTGCTGGCGTTCTCATTGAAGAGACAAGGACAGGAAAGGAGAGCACATCATCTTGCATTTCTTCTTAAACTTAGAAGAAGTAGAAGAGATTTTGGTCAGAAAAAGAAATTAAGGCAGAGGAGGAAGGTTTGGACTGACTCAAGGTGGCAGGGAGCCAGTTGTGACTGAATACCATGCCAGCAAGAAAGCTAGAGAAGTAAATCTATTTAGTCAGCAAGGTGGCAAAACTGAAAAAGTTTAGCACACTCAGCATAGCAATATGGTTTGAGACCCTCCAAGTAACAGGAACAGAAGCCAAGGCTAGAGTGAATCAGGGCTGGGAATCAACACATTGCAGTGGGATGCAAAGGCAAGAGGTTCAGGATGAGAGGAGATCAGCTATAGCAAACAAGAGACAGACAGCAAGAAAATAAGAAGATGCAATGTCAAGGCTGAGAGCACTAGAAACACCAAATGATGGGATGTGCAGCCAACTGCCAGCAGAAAAAAAAAAAAAACAAACCAGCAAGTGGTAAAAGCAATTGGGTTGCTTTCCAGCAGGAAGATGTTTTCCTGTCTGCACCAAGAAACACCAACTACTAAAGGGCTCCAAAACAAAAGATTTTCTGGAAACACTGCTTGATCCTGAAGATTTCCTGTGTCACAAATATCGAAGCAACAAAATAACATCCTCAGTGCAGTGCTCAGAGTGCCACCTCTAAGGCGATAGCATCAGGTAGGAGTCGTGTTGAACTGAAACACCCCGGAGCCAGTGCGTGCAGACCCCTTCCCAAGGCAGAACTCAAACTGCCAGCTTCAGCTAAGCCATCTCCCCCGTTCCCTGGCTGCAGCACTCCTACGTGCACGAAGCACTGCAATTCTGGCATCTGCACAAAGACACGAGCTGCCTTTGCCACATGAAGGAAAGCTCATCTCCCTGCCTGTTGCCACCTGCTATTCTTCCCCTTCCTGCAGCACCCATTCTCTCCCTGTTATTTTTCACTCCTCCTTCCCCTGCGCTAGGACGAGCCTCCTTCCCCAGACACAGCAGAGCATCGTTGTCTCACAGCTGCCCCACGGCTCCGCAGTGTCCTGGTCCAGGACGGAGCCCCTTGGCAGGAACGGGCAGCTTCCCGAGGCTGTGCGTGAGCCTCCGCCCTCTCCTGGCTGGAACAGGAATTCCCGAGCTCGGCTTCGCACACCGCCTGTGCTGTGCCCAGGAGGAGCGCTTCACAACAGTTAATGTTGTCCTTATTTTAACAGTTCTTGTAAAGCTGCAGGTCTGCACAGCATACAGGATTTTATACCTTTTTGAGTATGTAAAATGTATATTGTAAACGCATATTAGCATTTCTCAAATGCCTTCCCAATAGATCACATAGGCACTACGATAAAAGCCCAATGTAAATTGAGACACTCAGCTTTGCATGGAGCTGCTCCAAGCACACCCATTATCCTTCAGCCTGTATCCCAAATCCTAAGATACAATTATCCTTAAATAAGTCTCTCCTTAGCTGCTGGAGCCAGGCTTGTGCAGTACATGGAGAATGTTGCCTCTTTATTTTCACTTTAGCAGTTCTTATTCTTGTGTGCACGTTTAGGTGGGTCTCACAATAAGGTCTTAGTTCACCTCAGGTTTGGAGAAGCTAGATAAACTGGGTACCAGTTTTTCCTTAGGACCTGGTGGTCCAGGTGTCAGGCAGACTAAATCCCCACATTTTGGACCAAATTAGGTAATAAGCACGTAGCCCCTCTTTAGGGCACTACTGCAAGCACATGCACAGGCAGCTTCATTCCCATCCCACACTGGAGGAGCTTTTGCCAGAGATGGGATATTCACAGAGTATTTTGAGTTGGAAGGGACCCACAAAGATCATCAGGATCTTAAGCCCATATGGGGATTGAACCCACAACTTTGGCATTATTAGCACCATGCTCTAACCAACTGAGCCTACCTACTCCCCCAAGCACTGAATTTTCAGGACATGGATCGCTTCACCCAGCTCTCCCATAGCAGTAGGCAAGGAGTCCTGCCTCCGTTGACACCATCTATTTCTCTTACTGGACTGGATCATTCTCTTTACCATCTCAATTTGCTTAAATTGGCATCACATAACAGTTCCCTCACATGCAGTTTGTGAGAAGTCAAAGAAAGCAAATGCAGGAATCTGGGTCACCCCAAACCACTTAATAACCAACTTCTCACTTACAAACAGTGAGAAACACCAGGAGACTCCTGTCGCAATGCCAGTGGCAACACAGCACTGTCACACATGTATATTTATTTACATGCATTACAGATATTGCCACAAACAAGGAGTTCCAAGTGTTACATATGCGCAAGGGGGCAATCGCCCATTATTTCTGCCTGATGCCGGCCTTGAAATCCCTATCCTGATTAAATTACTGAGGGCAGGATTATCAACAGGATAATCAGATGCAGTGTCTAATCTGGATAACCCCGCATTACTGGGCCTCACAACACAGGATTTCACTGACTACCCAACCAGGGCATTCCAGAGCATTACATCTCATTTCCACCACTTAGAGGATTCAAACACCCTAGAGACTTCTGCAGAGGGGAAAGCTAAGGAACATACTCACAATTTCAGTCAAATACAATAGAATTTGCATAACTGCTTAGATTTCATGAGCCCCCAGACTCAGCACAACCAGGATTCCAGAGTAATCACTTATCTGAACATCTCATTGCATATATACAGGCTCCAGAATCTACACCTTTGGTTTTTTTAATAAAGCCTCAAGTTCTCAACCCATCTGTCAGGAGCAGCTTTATCTGACTCAAAGCAATGGCACTGTCCAAATAGCTTTTTTTGGTCTGGATACCTCCCTTGACCCTCCATTTCCTTGGCCTCAGCCTTGCCAAATAACATACACTCTTGTAGGCAGCCATGAAACTTCCAAGAGGGACAACCTGAGGTTAGGGACAAGATCTGGAAGTAGGGATTATCTTACAGTTGGAGGATTTCGGTATCTCAATTGTCAAAATTTCTTGCCTATAACCTGCATGTAATTGCTCACCCCCAGTCTAACTTCCCCTCAGCCGAGACTTTCCTCCCCATATTTCTACAAGTTTCTCATTCTAGAATAGAAGGTAGGAGCTTAGTGATGCTCTGAAAAGAAGATACAGCTTTGGGAATCTGAACTCGGCTAGCTCTCATCAGACAGCAAGCAGGGCTTTTGTTCAGTGACAAAATGGCCTGGATAGGCACAAAGACAGAAAATGAACCTGATCTTTCACCAAGTCCTCCATTGTTCCCAGACAGCATGAGAGGGTATTTTAAAATCTTTTCTGCAGAGCTGCACAGTCTGAACTCCTGTTCTGCTCAAAAAATGAATCACTTAGAGGTTTTCATCACCTTATCAAAGTCCCTAGTGGCCCCTATCTGCCCTCCCATGAAGAGTTTGATCTCCTTTTAGGAAGAAGATAAAGCTGTCCTTGAGCAAAGCTGCTTTTCAGTGAAGTATTGTGCTGTTTTTGTGAGAACGGACACCTCCAGGTGTCCCTCAAACATGTATCTCTCAATAGTTGCAACTTAGATTTTTTCCAAGCAGCTCACAGAAAATAGACTGTAGGCATTTGACATCTCTTTGAAGGGCACATTAGAAACGTGATTCACGAAATAGATGTCTAGATTACATTTCTGATGCTTCACAACTGTGTGGGTCCATCTTATCTCCAATTACAAGGGCAAATAGGAAAAAGAGGAAGAAGTTGAGCTGAGGAAAAAATGAAAACATTGCTGGCTGCCTTCAGTTCATACTCACTGCCAAAAGCAAGGTCGTGCAATACTATCTTCTTGCATTGTTAAAAATCTCAAAGGTAAAAGGGCACTATCATTTCAATTATAAAAATGGCTGCATGAAACAATCTTATCTCCCAACAGAGATGATGACTTGTTACCCAGGATAGCCACATCATCCAGCAATTATGAAAATCCACAAGATCTGGAGCATCACTGCTGATTTAGCTCATCTCCATATAGAAATCAACAGCCCTTATTCACTAAGCATGGAAAACAGAAACAGCAGCTGGCTGGAGTCAAACACCAAGAAGTGAGCACATTTATAATGAGAATGTTCATCATGCATTTTATACACCTCACGTAAAAAAAGAGAAGACAAAAACCAACCTTCCTGTTAGATTTTCAGATTCAACCAGAGGTGAGAATTCAGAAAAGAGAAACTCCCATTCTACCACCTGTAACGGAAACTGGTAGATTGGAGAAATACCTAGAAGGAAGATTAAAAATTCACTAAAAAAATGTCTTAAGGCAGCTGCTAGAGCCTCATAGAAGGGAGAACACAGGAGACAGAAGGAGGTGGCTTTGCTTTTCATGCTCTATCACTAAAACACTGAAATGAGAACTGATTTCTGCCCATTTCCACTGATGTGCTATGCAGAGAGCAATGACAAAGCACCTACCACCTGCCTAAGAGACCTGCCTAAAATTCTTATTTTAGGACCAACAGAATAAGCCTCTCCAGAACTCAGTGGATTTACTTCTTTGGAGCTTCATTTGCATTTTTAATAAGTCACCTGTAGGGCAACTCTCCCTGTTTCCACACCCTCAAGACAGCTCACATAAGGACTTCGCTAAGAAATCAGACAGCAACTCCTCTCACGCTCTCATCTTCATGTCTAGAGTCAGCAGAGATGGACAGTATAACCACACCCCTTAGTGATGCTCACAGGATAAAAACTGTGGTCTAAGCAATAATCCTTCTCCAGAACAGGACTTTGCTTTTCCAGACCATACTTCTTTCTTTAAGAAGCAGCATGGTGAGGAATTAGTCTTTAAAACACAATAAGCCCAAACCAGACTGTACTGAGTAGGGACTCACTGGTAGTGATATACTGGAGAGCATATTATTGCAAAGTTTCAGCTTTTAAAAAGCTGGAGACTTTGTGGAGGCAATAAGGGCTTTGAGAACACAGCCTGGGACACTTGTGGATTAACATTAAAAAGTACACCTCTGCTCTGCTGATGACTCCCACACTACTTGAGTCAGTGAAGTCATTACTGCAAGTGTTTCAGGCAGGGATAACCCAAAATCAACCCACAGACAACATGCTCCTCAAGTCAGGATCTAACCAAGCGACAGAATTTGCTTGTGTTCGCAGCTGGGGCGACCTCCCAGCATCACAGCAGGCACCCCTACGAGGCAACCCCAAAGCACCCAGCCAGCAGAAACAGGGCTCACACACACACGTGCACCCAAACTGTGTTCAGGTGAGCACCCTGCAGGACAAACACAAAGCACATGGACCACATGACTTTGCAGGCTTATGCTCCCTCAGCTTGCAGCATGAAAGAACGCACCCTTCCTAGAAATTTGAAACATAAGCCAAGGGAACACTTCACCTTCCTTCCATGACGTCTCGCAAGGGTTTACAACCAACTGCTAGTGTCCAGCTTACTAGTGATACTATTCAGCTGACTGTGTGCCAGGATATGCCCTTTCTTTACAGTCTGACCACACAATTCCCCACAGAGCGATGTGCGCAGGAGGTGTCAGCTGTGCAGTGTTACCACACATAGAACCAACAGCTTCAGACAACTTAAGCCCAGCAGCATTTCCAAGGCACTTCGGCTTCAAGATCAAGCAAGATTTCTCCTGCTCAGCTCCACAAACCAGACTCCTCCAGACAGCACTTCTGCAAGGCATTCACACTAACTTCTCCTTGTTTTGCTTCCTTGATCCTTTCCTAGGGAAAGAGCAGGCAGCAGGACAGTTGCTGCTTCAAAGTCCCAGAATATTGTCTCAGGCTCTCTAGGCACCCCAGCTCCTGGCATACATAAACAAACCCTGCCCTTTCATCTTACTCAGCTCATAAGGCTGCTTGCAGCTCTGCTGTCATCTCTAGACTATAAGAAGAAATGGTAAAGTGAGAAAGGTGAGCACAGATACCCATCAAAATGAGATTTTGCCTTTTCCACCATTTCACAGCTCAAGATCTGTCCCACTCCTGACCACAGGGTCTGCCCAAAGCTCCCCAGGGGCCAGACCCAGGACACAGATCTGCTTTTTACACCATGCACAGATTCAGACTAGTACTACATAAAGGTTCACCTACCTCTCAGTCCATCGCTGACCTTCCTCTGACTGCAGCTCCCATCCAGTCAGCCCCTAGAGCACAGAGACACACCAGCATAACCTTCCTAATGCTCCCTTTCCTTCTTTATAACCTTGCTCTGCCTCATGGCTGCTAACACAAATCCCCCTCACCTGGGCTGCTGCTGTGCCCAGTCTTGCTGAGCAATCAGTTCACTGTGCTGGGACCAGCTGGGAAGGGTAAACCTTCTCAGGCACAGCCATGGCCAGGTGTGCCACAAAGGTCAGGGCTGCCCTGCAGAATGAAGTAAGAAAACTAAGGGTTTTTTTAATCCTAGTTCACTTTTCTGTGTATGACAGAAGGGAAGGAGATCAGTATTGTGATGAAGCTCAGTCATCACTGCAACTGATCCAGCTTGCAGACGGAATAAGAAGGTGATCCCAGACCCTCAGAGTCTGCCTGTCATAAGAGTGGTCTCCCTTCATGTGTCAGCTGTGTGTTCAGAGCAAATGAATTGGCTTTTAGCATGAGCATATTCCAGGTCTGATCACTGGAGGTCCTGAGGACGTGCAGCTCCTGTTAATCTGGTGCGAGCAGCAGGTTCTTAGCTACAAGGGCAGTCAGGTCCAGCTTCAGGCTAAGCAGCTGGTTAGTGGCTGACAATGTCGGATGGAGCACGGGGGTACTCAGGAACTACACAGGAGGATGTAACAACCACATGGTTCTGCCTGAGAGCTGAGTCAGGGACGTGTACCTGCTCTGGTCTGAATCAAGTCAGGAACTGGTAGGCATTAAGCAGATGAGGGGGGCAGAACCCAGTGAGTTGGGCTTGGAGATAGCCCAGGATAACCCACCTGTCTTTTGAATGTGTGGGCAACACACATTTATCCCAAAATAAGAGGTGCTCTTTTCTTAATTTTGGCTGCTACTACCCTCCGCAGTTTCAGCAATTTTTTTTTTCATAAGATATGCAGACCACAAAAAAATTGAGGAAATATTGGGAATAATTTAGCAAATAGAGGAGTCCATCCTGTTTCTTTGCTGTTTGAGCAGGTGTGCTCTCTGGTGAGCATTAAGGTTTGCATAAGGAACATTAAAGCTGCACTTAGCAGTTTCAGCCACTGCATTTCCCACTATCGATTGCCACCATTCAATCCCAGCTTTAATGCCTGACAGCAGACATAAGCTATGAGGCAGCTATGTCCCCACTGGGAGCAATGATATATTATCACTCTCTTCAAATGAACCTGGAGAAATACCATATATATTTAACAGAAATTCCTGTCTCTAACTGACTGCAAAGGAATTTCAGTGGTTGCAGAAGTGCAAACCAACATAATCTCTCTGTGACTAGACTGAAAATCAGGTACTAAAAGTGAGCTATGCATACAAGAGATTATTTTGCAGACACATTCATTAATTTGTGTTGCTATTCTGTCTCATGCCCCTCTCTTCATCTTTTGAGTTCAGGTTTGCAAACGTGGACATTTGCTGAAGTACTGGGTGTAAAATTCACAACAGCAGATATCCTCCCCATCATCACCTTGACCTCAAAATAGTGTTTGTTCTTGCCATACATGTGAAGGAACGAGGCCATGGGCAAACGAGACCACGAGGCTATTTCCAGTAAGAACTGGGAGGCTGTAATACTGCTGTGAGACCTTACTAGCTTTGTAAGCAGAGTGGATATTTCCCACCTGGCAAATGCCATGCAGCTGAGGGATACCTGACCTGGCTCTAAAAGAGGTCTTTGCAGAAATGGGAGCTGCATGTGGTGCCAGTGCCATGGAAGGAAAGAGCAGATCAGCTTGTGTACAGGACTGCCTCAGCTGGGAGTGCTGGGCTGGTCCTGCATGGGGCTGTGCTGTTCAGGTGCTGAATATCCCCAGGAAAAGACCCAGATCTTATTTCCAAGCCAAGCACAGAGCACTGGGAGAGGGAGACAGATACACCCATCTCCTCCTGGCTGGCAATGGCCCTTGGCTCCCAGCCAGAGTTCTTTGGGCTCACAGGGTGCCTTGTTGAGGGAAGTGCTCAGCGAGACAGTGGTAACTATTGAAGGAGAAATGGCATTTGGATCTTAGAAACCTTTTTGCAGTCAGGTCAGAGACTGACTGGGCCCAGGCTCCTGGGGTGAGTTATGATATGATAGTGACATTAAACAAGTATTTGAGGGACCAGGTCTGTGCCAGCAAGCACCAGCAATGCTGGATGGGCATGACTCAGATGTCTAAATACCTCGCTGGTCCCTTAGACATCAGATCTGGTTGCACAAATAGTCGTATTAACTCAGTTCTTTGTGATAAATAAATCCCATTCCCAGTCATAGACTTCAGCAATTCATAACTCCTCGGCTTTGTCCAAAGATACGTTTCATTCTTCAAGGCATGTGAAGCTGTACAGCTGCACATTCATGCCTGAAATGAAAAGTGAGCAGTCATTGATTTGGTCACTGAGACAGCTGGACTCCAAAGAGACACAGCCACCCCAACCTACAACTGCTCTGCTGAGCTGATCCCAGAGCCCTTCTGTCCCCAGCACCTCCAGACCACACCTGAAATCTCCCCTGTGTGTGCCTGGGTATGAAGGCTCAGAGGGGCAGGAAAGGCAAACCATGCAGGACCCTGTTCTGCAAACACTGTGAAGATCCCATGGCATATTTTATGGGAGTTACTAAACATGCCTCATCCTTGCACTGTTGCTGTACTGACTTTTTTTTAATTTGAGAAAAAAGTATGAAGGTGAGAAACACTTCACAGAATTCTTCACTGTTCAGGAGAATTTTTAAGACACTAATATAGCAAGAAACTGGAAGACTAAAAGTTCAAGGATTTTACATATGCACCCACATACAAGCCACTGCTGTGCCTGGTGCTCAGCGGAGCAGACATAGATTTGCATTTGCATCCAAGACTGCATCTTTCCAAAGTTATCACAGCTGTATAGCCAGAACAAAACCCCTTCCAACCAGAGCACAACAAAGTAAGATTCCTCATGGGTTGGCAGCTGGGCAGGAAATCTGAGTCTACCACATTAAAACTGATCATGTGAAGCTTCTTCTCACTTTCAGCTCTGCTCTGTGGAAGGGCTGTGCAGGATGTACTGCTTTTTAGGTGTTTTTTGTTGGTTTTTTTCCCACCCCTTTTCTCTTGATCTGTTATTCAGAAATGGCTTTCAAACTCAGGCACTGACTGTCTTCAATCAGTTGCACAACAGTGCGTAGTAGAGCAACTGCAAGTGCCAGTGTGCAGGTACAACAGCACCTGCTGAAGAGCCCACCAGCCTGCTGACACTTACACTGCTCCCACACCCTGCAGCATCACTCCAGCTTTCCACACAGCCACACTACTGAGTTTCCACCTGCTCAATGAGCTGGAAAGTTAACAATCAGAGAGTTCACTCAGTTTCCTCCATATCTTGCTTTTACTTGGGAGAGCGTGATTTCTCTGCGTGCTGGACCAGCATGCCCTGGCAGCCTGGGTAGCACTGTGTATCAGAACAACCACCAGTGCCTCTGAATTATTTACTCCAACTCACATGAACTTGCATTTCTTTTCCTTTTTTGCCCAGTCACCATGGTGCTTGCTGCTCCACGAGTAAGCTGGAGAGACAGATGACAGAGATGATAAGGTTGCTCTAGGTGATTATAAGAAAATACGACAAGGCATTTATGCAGCTCCATTCAGCAGCATTTAATTTAATTTAATTTGAGTTCATTACTGGATCACAGAACACCTCTGGAGATTTTTTTCAAAGATGGTCTGGAGAGGAGAATGGGGCAGGCTGGGTGCAGTGGTGAAAAAGACTGGAGGAACCATTTGAGCCGTGCTTCTTTCCTTATCTCCTGGTGGGCTGAGTTTCACATTCTGCCTTCAGTGGGTTTTGAAAAGAGCCATGCCTTGGGGAAAGAACAAGTGAGGAACTAGTTGTGTACTACTGACCTGGTAACATATGCCTTGGTGGACTTACCAGTCTTTAATTACAATGGGCTGGTGGGACTCAGGACAGTTGGGCTCCAGTTCTAGAGTCTCCTTTGACTGATGGGCTTGTGCTTTTTTCTAGAAACTTTCTGTAACGACTGTCCACCATTGTTCCCTCCATTTTAACTAGTAGCAGAGATGATGTTAGTGCAACCAGTTGAAGTATTCCACAAGTTAACATGAATATATGCCCTTAGCAGTCCAGTGGTTAAAGACAACACTTGTCAATCCCAGTTTTGCCACCAGTGATTAAGAAAATAATGTAATAAATATAGCACTGTATACATCAAGCAAGAGCAGCCAGAACCATTAGCAAATAGAGAAAACACTATGGGAGAAGCTAAATGAAAGTTGCAGCTTTGAGGGCTTTTTTCTTATAACAGCCCATTTTTATCTGTTGCAGAGTGTTAGAAAGTGTGGGTCTGGCAGTAGACCAGACATGTTCTGGAGCCTAAACATCAGAAGAACCAGTGTCAGTGATTTTGACTGTAGTGGTGGCTGAACTGCATAACCATAGTGGCTCCTCAAAGTCCTGTATCAATAATTAATATTAGAGGATCCTCACAGGACAATCACAGCTGAATGCGCACGTACTGAAAACAATGGGAGGTAGAGAGGAAACGTCCTTTGCAGAGATGTTGTTGCTGGTCCTTGTTCCTCATTCCCTCAACTCTTGTGTAACTTAATATGGCTGCAAAGAAGGTGTAAGATATGGCAAAGGGCCTTGCAGGCACTGAGTGTTTCCCTGAGCAATTATGGAGTCATATGAATCACTGGACTCACTGCAGGCTTTTCCTAAGGGCCATGTTTGCCAGGTAAGATCCAGCCTCACTTCCTGATAGCTTCACAAATGGTTTGCTTGTCATAGAAGCTGCAGCCAGTTGCTGCAGCTACGTTGATGTTGCAGAGATTGGGGTCAGTTCAGGGGGAGAGCGTGTTCCAACCACTCCAACTCTGCTATCTTTGCCAGGTTAGTCCTAAGACAGTTCTGGTCTCCATCCATCATCGTGGCAGAAGGCAGAAGAGCCCCAGCAGCTGTCAGGGACAGTGGCTGCTGCATGACATGCATAAGCTCTTAGACACAAGAGTGCCTTTATGGTAGCACTAGTCATGGAGATTTCTCCTAGTCACTTCACAAGTCACCATGCTGGTAGGGCAGATTACGCTTTGCAGTGGCCTCCCTGCAGGAAGGATTTTCTTCCCCATGCTGTTTCAGATCAGCCAAGTGGAGTTATCTCTTGATGTGTCAGTTGTAGGAAGCTGTCCCCTGGCCTGCCATCATTGGTATATGCAGACCCAACCCATACCCTTCAAACACCACCAGCCAAAGTCCACTCTGAGAGCACTGACTTCAGACAGGAGCAGACTTACCTTGCAAGAGGTGCTGAAGGCCAAAGGCTGGCTTGCACAGAAGCACCTTGGCATTTATTCTCTGATCAGCTGAAGTAGCAACTATTATACTGCGTTGGGTAAGCCTTGGCACGCAGGAGGCAGAAGAACACAAAAGGTCTCTAGCCCTTCAGGAAACATGGCCATTCCTTTCTTCACCACACTTCTGTGGTGAATTGGCTGAATAAATCATAAAATCCTCTCCCTGTCCCATCAATATCATGATAGGGCATAAAGCAATAGGAGCCCTGGAGACAAAGGCATTAATGAATGAAGTGCTTAACATCCTAGGCCAAAGCTATGATTTGTAGCCACTGAAGTGGTCAAAAGCATCTCACCTCTCTCCTCTTCATCTCCCCAAAACAAAGCTGAAAGAAAGGGGTCAGAGGAGGTTAAGAATCAGGGAGAAAAGTGGTTGTTTGGGCTCAATTTTCACTTGCACTAGAGCTTGCTTGACTTCAGAATCGTGTATCATGTCTTCTCTGTGCCTAGCAAGACCTCAGTCATGTCTTCCATATTGATATTCCTAACACACAAAAACTGACAGGAAAAGACAGGGCTGAGTCAGTTTAAAGAGAGCCTGATGCCCCCGATATGCACCCACATCTCTGCTCAGCAAATCACGCTGTCTGGAGACTGAATGAGAGTGTGTTCCTCTACCACAGAAGGCCAGTAAGATAAAAATAACCCCCAAAAGCCTACATTCAGCTTGGAAGCACATTGCTGAGCCAGGGACAATGATAATAGGAAAACACAATAGTTCCTCAGAGCAGCCCCAAAATAATAGATTATAAATGGCAAAGGGGGAGGAGAAGGGAGTGAGGGCTATTGTATCACTATTCTAAAAACATTCAGAGGAAATAAATTGGGATTCACTTGACAGACAGACAAAAACGTGCTAAATATAATGCTGCATTTCCCTAAATACAAAACATGTCAGCAAGAGTCCCTTGGACAGTAACTTTTCAATCTCTGTGCTCTTTTGCCCCCTCCCGTTGCTTAGCCTTTGCCCCATGATGGTTATTTGCCTTTCTGGAGAGCTTAATCAGGAGCTATTAGAGACAGTTGCTCTCCAAGCTGTATAATGTTAAAAGTCCATTAGCTCACCCCAAGCAAGGTTGGCAGGAGGGAGATGATGTACTTGCTGAAGTTGAACAAGCTATTTGCACACTGAATACTTCTAATCACTGAGCAATGCCAGCAGAAAGTGAACATCATTACACCCAGCTGTCCAGTGACCTTTCAAACATGCTCACTTTAATACAAACCAAAGTGGCAAAAACGTATCCAGCACTGAACTTGCAAAAAGTGACGTTTTTGAGCAATTCTAAGCACCAACTATGCCCACCTTTCAAAATTTTCTATAAGAAATTGTCATTAGCAAAGTCTACCTTCCTTTCCCTCTGCCACGTTCACTTGTATTATATACGGCCGTTTGTATTATACATGGGTTAGTAAAATACAGTAGATGCCTGCTGACTTTTGCTCTGATCACAGTCAGCTTGGTCCAGAAAAGTGCCTATGCTTCACGCTAGGCATATTTTCAAGTCTCCCAACGGAGTCTAATGGGATCTGGGTCCTGTCCTGTGACCCTCCAGCCCCAGCCACCACCTCCTGGACACTACTGGTCTGATTACACAGCTGCCATGTACATTTATCACTATACAGAAAGCAAAGCGGTGAGACACCTAAACAAACCTTTGTTACAGGCTCGTTTTCAAAGGCTGCAGCTGTGTGGAGTTGGGTAAAGGCACCAGACACAGACTTTGGAGAGCAGAGCAATACGACCTTCAGGAATCTGTAGCTTTCTAAGGCTTTTAAGGAGTCATTTTTCCCCATATCCCCAGATTTCCCAGAAAATGCAAACAACTACTTGGAGACCACTAGATTTGGGTGTATTCTTGGCACTGGGACAGCATCTTGCTCAAAGACAGCCCCCTTGTACTTTGTTTTGAACACAGTGCCTGCAGGGAGTTTGGAGATCATTCCATTATGTACCACAACGCTGGCCATCTCATGTCAAGAGTTACTGCCATCTTTCAGTGCTTGTTTCAGTCACTGACTTGTCAATTTGGAGCAGACACAAGCCTGTCTCACAGCATACCATGAGGAGACCAAGCAGTGGAAGGCCACAGAGCTCGGGTGTCCTTACCGAGCCCAGAACCACCACAGCTGCCAAAAGAAGGCAATAAGGCGATCAGGGAAAGTCCAAGCCTTTAGATCAAAATTAGCACTATTTCTCACAGTGACAGAAGGAAAACAGAAAAGACAGAACACCAAAAAACAGCTTTTTCAGAGGCTTTTGAAGACTGTCTTCTGTTTTGGGCACTGCATGGTTAAAGCGCGGCTGGTATTTTGCTGCAAATAGTGACTCTGATGCTCAGTTGTAGTTTTCTGGTTAGAGCACCAACGGTTCTCCAGGCTAAAGTATTGGAAAATGTGGAGAAAACGATTTACCACACCCAGACAAAAGTGACTGAGGCTTCACATAACACGCTTGAAGGAGCAGAGACTGCAGCTTTTCACAAAGCTCTTGGCCTGTTGTTCCTTTCTGCTCTAAAATGAGTTCTCCCAGTGCAGCAGAGAGAGTAACCGCCGCCATTGGCTGGTGGTTTTGTCACCTCTGCAGCAGCTCAGGTGTCCCCCTGAAGAAGTGACAGGTTTTTCAGGGTCTCACAGAAGCTGCAACAACTGAAACCAGTCAAATTAGCTGCCCCTCATATTGTGCTATTGGCCAGAAGCAAAAAGAGCGAGTAAAAGCTTGTTCCAAGAGTAGGACCAGAGACAGGATGCCCAAGAAGGCTCACACTGACAAATGGAAGTGGAGCCTCTGAAGGACACTTTGTCTTCCTCCCCTTTCTGATGCCTCAAGACCAGACTCTCTTGGCTGGGACTCCTTCTCTTTTAAGTGTAGGAGCCAGTAATATGCAGACTCACGAATGAGACCTTACATTCTTACACATGCAGTCAGCCCCTCACTAACTGTCCCAGTCCTTTTGCAATATCACCACAGAGAGAAGTCATTAGGTAGCTAACGGGCAAAAGCAAAGCAAAAAAAATATTATCCCTAGCAGTGGATGCAGAACTGAATCCCTCATGGAGTCACGGGCTCACAGCACTGATTGTCTCCTCTTGACATCAGTAGGGAAGATGCCTATGTTGCTAGTCTAAAGCAAGTCCCTACTTATTCCACTGCTTGTCAGATTGGCCAAGTCTCTAACCCCATGGGGCTAAGTGCTCTGAAATGCTTGTGTGAATGACATGGTCCCCTTGAAACTTTCAAGGAGGAATAAAGAATAACATTTGTATCTAAACACACTGACTACTTTGAAATCCCACATACAGACCTATGCACTTCACAAGTCTGCTCCAGCATATACTCAAAGGCAAGAGGGGACCATAGGAGAGGAAGAAAATAGAAGCTTCAGTGTTTTCTGATATACAGAGCACACATCACCTCTCTGGGCTGGCAGCCTGCATCATTAAGTTGAACTATAGCATGTGGAGAGGAACAAATACTAGACGGACATAAATCTAACAGGGATTAGGATTCTGCCTCCCTGGGAGACAGATGGCCCAGTTAGAGGATATAACATTCTCTTAGATCTACCTGGAAAATTACTTTTCAGTCCAGTAAAAAACCAAGCCTCCTCTCCCCCACAAAAAAAAAACCCCAACACACACAATGCAGGAAGAATAAGACAGATACTTTTCAAAATGTTTTTTAATTAAAACCAAAAAAAAGGAGCACGCACCAGAGCTTGGCATGGGCTAGTCAAACTGCTGGTCACTGGGACGTTGAACTGGCATGAGGAAATCTGTGTTTCTGCATATCTCAGGAGCAGGGACTCCTGGGAAAGTACTCTGTCTGCCAGGATATTGCTGCTTTGTGCTGAGCAGATTTCTCAGGTGGTGATGGGAAACTTCATCCTGAAGTCCGGACTCTTCTTTCAATAAACAGAAGTCCCAGAGACTGGGGAAAAGACTGTTTCAACAAATCTGCATGATCCAAGCATTTCTGGAGAGGATTCCCAGTTGTTTCTCCTGCCTTCCCTGGCATGTTACACAGGTTTACATGGAGACTCATCTTTGGCAATAGCCACACAGTTAGGACCTGGTTCTGATTTCACTGAAGTCAATCCATATCCTTCCCAGGACCATAACTGCAGCTGCACTGAGGCTCATGATCACTAGCCAATTGTGCTCTAAAGTTAAAGCCTCATCCAATCCATCTAGCCAGCAACTTCTGAGAGCTTCTTGTGAGTGTGTACCAATAAATTCAGGTAAATGTGAACATTTTCGCTACAGCAAAGGGATGAAGTTTACAAATATGCCCAAGAGATGGAGGAGCCAAAGTTTTGTTTTAAGACATGACTTGGGCACTAGATCAGGAATTGAAACCTCCCTGCCATCTAATAAAGCAGTTTTCAAAACTGTTGGTGTGTTGCTCCACCAGCCCGGTTTCTTTACCAGAAAGGCTGGGCTAAAAAAGTGACACATTTTCATACACAATTTTTATCAGTTAGAATTTACTAGATATGCACCTCATTTGTCTGTCAAATATTTAAAAAATACTTCAACCTGCTCTAATAATCACATTTTAACACATGCATCAAGTTTGGATCAGAACAGCATCTCTGGGATAATCTGTAAGCCCAAATTGCTGATTTAAGGCCTAAATATCAGTCACTGGCCAGCCAGCCACAATAAGTCAGTCTATCCTTGAACTCTTGGAATTATTTTTGGCTCAGACTAACCCTTTTTACCATACATCTTATCCTACACACAGAAGAAAAGCGTATGTGTTTTTCAAGGCTACTGTTGCACCACAAGTTTACATACAAACACAACTTTTGCAAATATGAGACCAGAGTAAGATCTCACATGTCCCAGGGTAAGTCAGAAAGTCCTCAGGAGTCCAGGGAATGGTAACTGCCATAAAGGATCAGGCCTAATACATGCATTACAGAAGCAAGGTAGCTCCTTTGCTCGAGGTCTGGCTGATTCACTTTGCACATACCACTGCTTTAGCATTACATCCTTATCTAATGGTAAACCTGTTTCAAAAACATGCAATACATATTAATGCAATATGCACTGCAACACACAATATGCATCCAAAGAAATATGCCAATGCAAAACTCTGACTGCTCACACATAGCCGGGCTAACAAGGAAGAGTCTTTTGTAAAAGACAATCAAGAAATAACCTGAAACCATGAGACCTGAGGGGTCCCAAGCAATCAGCAATACTGAAACCTAATAACAGATGCTTATTCATGAAAGAAACACAAACAGTGGGACTGAGGTAATGGCAGAGATTTCATTAGTGCAATTACATTTAAAATGGTATGTTCTTTAATAGAATTTAAATAAGGCTTTGAATAATTACACACACTAAAACTAACATTCCATAACCATATTCCGCATGGAAAAGCAGCAGAAACAACCCTCTGGACTGTACAAGGTCCAATTAATGAACAATTACATTCAAAAAGTAGATCAAAACAGAAACGACTCTTTCCCCCAAATGCTGCATCATCTTTAAAGTCAACTTTCTCCCCTAGTGTGAGAAGTGTGAAGAACAGATGAACTGGGCTTCAGCCCAGTAGATTTGGCCTCATCAAATTACCAGTAGTGTTTTCCAACCCAGTCTCTCCTCATTTCTTTAGGGTGATGGAAGCTCATGGAAAAAGAAGTGAATTTCCAAAGCAGCAGAAGATGCGTTGTTCTTTCTCCAGGCTCAACAATGTACATAAATTATGGAAGCTTGAAAAAAAACCCCTACACTACACTGTGGCATGTGTTTACGATGCATGTTCTCCTTTAGAAACTACTCACAGACAATGGGGCAGGGTGGGTGAAAAAAATCAAAGCAGCATATGAAATAGTAATATACTGTTTCAAAATCTGCACCGTCCTGCAGAACCAGGATTTATAATTTATTCAGATTGTTCTCAACAGATCCAATCTATGCTGGATATGTAAAAACCAAGAGACTAAGTCATCAAGGAAAACCAAACAAAAAAACCTGCACACTGCAAGAGTTTTTAAAAAGAAACAAAATAAAAAATCCCAAGAAACACTGATGAAAGCTCAGAAAAATTTATCATCAATTCTGAAGTGGGGCCTTGTGACATCATCTGGATTAATAAAGACAGAGATGGACTTCCCAGGGTTCTCAGTCACTAGCTGTTGCAACTTTTTGGCTAATCGGTCATCAGGCTGGTTGGTGTCCCCTCCATCTGACTGTGGGGAGGGGATGCTGGTGGTGCTGCCCCGCCGCTGGAGCTCAAGTGTCAGTCGGTTGGCTGCTTTGACATGTTCTATGGCAGTTCGAAGGTGCTCGGCAGGGTCTGAGCGGACTGAGGACAACTTCCGTGCATGCAGCATGACAGTCTCTTCAGAGAGGTGCTCCAGCATATTGCACTGGGGGATGAAATAGTTAGGGCACATCTTGTTGACCAAGCAGTGCTGGAGATCATCAATGAGACCCAGGAGGAAATGGGCTGCGTAATCCTCCTGGGCCAAGTAGCTGGCTGGCAGCCTGTCACAAGCCCACAGCATCATGCTCCGCAAGTGATATGGACTAATGGCTTTGGGGCGGGACAGCAGTTTGATGATGATAGCTTTGCAGGCCTGATAGGCTTGCATGAGGCTGCTGGAGATGCACTTTTTCAGCTGCACTTCACTCCTGGCAAATGACAACCTCCATTCGTTGTCCTTCTTCCCCTTGTAGGAACACGCAGGCACTAAGTAAAACCCACTTATGACCTCCTCCTCCGTGATCTTCCCATCCCAGAAGTGGTTCTCCATCAGCCAGCTCTGTGCCACAGCTGGCCAGCCCTTGAAGGACACCACAGGGACAATGTCATACAGCATGCGGCTGCTGCCCACTCCCAAAATGATGGATATGATAGTCCCATTCTTTTCTACCTTCTCCACCTTTGGCATCCCTCGTTGGGGCTTTTTCTGGATCTCGGAGAGGACAATGCTAATGGAGTCATAGAACCAGTCCGCAACTTTTGTTGGGGAGAAGAAGTAATTGGTAGCTCCATTGATATGATCCACGATCGTGCAGCAGTCCTTCCATTTGCTGATGGTTCCTTCATCAAACAGACGCAGGCTCAGCCAGGAGTGGCACAAGGCTGAGTGGCGCATGTCCAGCGTGACTGGTTGGTTGCGGTCATGCAGCTTCAGCGCAGGCACAAGCAGGGTGAAGTCCATGTCGTAGTCTGTGCCTCGTGCATAAACATTCAGCTCATCAAGGTCAATGTCCACCACACCTTCCCGCACACCACCTGAAAGCAGCAGATACTCGTTGGCTACAGGCAGCTTCTGGTCAAGTTTCTGAACCATGCCTGCAAAAGACAGAAAGAGAAGTCCTTTCAGAAAAAGGCAAACAGATCTGGGATACAGGATTTAACCAGGATTAAAACATACCTAGCAGGAAAGTAAAGCAACCAGAGGTATCCATCACTGTTTGTGTGACACAAACATACATCAGGCCCAGCACTCAGACAACTTTTAGTCCCACCTGACTCATGGCAGAGCCTTCCCTGCATTCCTGGGAATGGGTGAAGTCCACCCTAAATATCATACTGAAAGCAATGGAAAAAAGCAGAAGTCTCTGGTAAAATAAAGCAAAGCTACTTCCAGGACTAATTTAACTTCTTAAACACCTTCTAAACCAGTTTTTCACCATATTGACACTCATTTCCATGGTATCAAAATGTTTCACCAACAGTTCAAAATGAAAAGAGAATATTAATTGGCAGGCTGTTCTTATTTTCTCTCTGGCATAAGAAAAGAGCTGGACCACCAAATGAATAGCTACAAATGTTAGTTCACGTAAGTCTAATTCTACAATCTGCTTTACATTTACTGATTAACAAGGCAATATGAACAAAGGCAATGCATCCTCCTCTTATGGGCGAATGGAGACAGGTTAAGCAACCAGGCAGTTAGAGAAGCCAGCTCTGAAATTGGTTCTTCAAGCTGCAATGATGGTATCATGCCATAAAATATCTGATCAGCTCCCCAGAACACAGACATGAAGACAGATTTCTATTTTCATCACCAAAAGCAGACACTTCCCTTCACCCTGCGCTGCCCTCACCAGTTGCACCAAGCTGACTTTTCACTGGGAATTCTATATATACCACTATACTGTGTTCATAGAACACGAACAGCAGACTAAGAAGAAACTCCACAGAGTAGCTGAGATATTAGCACCTCATTCAGTGTTCAAATTAGGCTTAAAATTGAGCTCTGCATTTCAAATGTTCTGTAGTCTGCTCCCGCTGTCTGGGCTGTTTCACTCCTGGTGTTTGTCTTGTGGTTAAATGCTCTTAGTTCCTTTCCAGCCTCAGTTCAGCCAGCACACCCAGGCCACGAGGGAACAAAGGCCAGCAACTCTGAAGGGAGATGCTGAAGCTGTTATAAGCACTGCAAAAGAGATAAACTATTATTCCTTACAAGCACAAACGTACTAGTTTCTGTTGGCACGCATTACTGACTCGAGCTTTCAAAAGGCAATAAAGCTTGTTTTTATCAAGGGTGGTCAAATGGAGACCTTCCACTACAAGGAAGCCAGTCTTAGAGAGACATCAGTGGGAATAATTAGCCAGAGGCATAACGGAGTGAGCCAGAAAGCTGCCAATCACACCGCCAGCCTGAGAACCACAGATAGACACATTAGGAATGTTTTTTACTGAAACATAAATGATCAGAGCTACAGTTTAAGCACCCATCCTGGCATAGCCCCAGGGACTGCAGAGTCTTTCCTGAGGTAATGCGTCCCCATGGGTTCACAGATACTGCCTGAACTGAGTGAGTCTTCCTAGCAGAGTGCAGCAGCAGCAGCACCGCAAGGCACTGAGGGCTGCACTAGGCTGAATGGTATTGCAATGCTTTGGGAGAGACTCACCTGTCCTTTCCTGCATGATAGGACAGGAAAAAAAGAAATGCTATCTGCATGCACAGAGGTAAGCCATGACCAGAGCAAAATCTAAAGCTATGCAGACACTGATTCCTTGGAAAAGCCAAGGAGACTGTAGGAAGAGGCAGAATGTACCTTGGGGCAATATTCAGTGTAACTATTCAATTCCCCATGTGAAATTCCTTGTTAAATACACTTTACCTGTTTCATTCTCTCCAAGAGCACTGGACCCAGTCCATTTTGCTACACTGATCTGGGATGATTTTCCTGCCAGGCAGGCAAGGACATAACCCTTTCCATTTCATGCAGCTGCAGGGGCTGCAAGAGAAGGAAATAGCTCTTGAAGGAGTGCTAAGAAACTCTTTCTGTTAAATCCTGAGCTAATCCCATTCTGCAATCTTGCCACATGCTGCCCTGTTCATCCTCAAAGGGTAATAACCAGGAAAAGCTTCTGTCAACCACAAAAACGTTTTCTGAGGCTTAGATACACAGTGAGCTACGTTAGCCTCATCTGTGGACTGGCAAAGCCTTGCACAGGCTTCTCTATCCCAGAGGCCAAATAAGTAGCAGTCACTCCTTCAGTGTACCCAGAAGGGGTTGCTAACGGGTACCTAAATTGATGTGACTTCTGCAGCCACTACTGACATGCTACTTCTGAATCCTGTCCTTGAAACAGCGCAAGCAGCCTTAGTGCTTTACAGCCCACCTGTATGTTGAGTTCAAGACCCATGAAGTAGAGTCTGGGTCAATTACATCATAGAAAGCAATTGCTTTTATTCCCTAAGTCACTACTGGCCCTGACTGTGGGGCAGCACAGCTATTCATGATATGTAGGGTTCTGATGGCCCATTCTGACTCTACACTGAGCCCAGAATTTTCTACTCAGGACTGTTCATGAGATAGGCATACAGAATGTAACTCTCCTACAGCAGAAACTGTTCAGACCTATAGGACTCAATAAAGTATGCACTTTTCTAAATATTTTTAAACTTGAAGAATGAAAAATGTTCTGTGAAGTTCTGCAGTTTGCCCTTTGCACCAAAACTTCTATCCTCTGGTACAGCCAGAGCCTTTGACTGAAAAAGAAAATCATATGATTTTTCTAAAAGGTAGAGATTCTCCACTATGGAATCTACTGTGGGATGAGTTACTCTCCTTGGCCTGAAGAGATCCTTTGTCCTTATGTGGGAGGAAAATGAGTCTGACCCCACTCAACCAACAGCAAAGATGGGCTCAAGTCCTCCTTTCTAAACAGCCCATGCTCATCTGCCTGGAAAATAACAGTGAACACACATGACTCACCTCCAAAGCCAATTGAGAGCAGAAGCCACTCCTGAAATGTCAGTTCTATACCATCTTATAGCACTCCTGCCGCCACTAACACAAAGCAAAGCTTGCACTGGACAAAACCTGTCCTGCCAGAGGGGTCACAAAATACCAGCTAGCAACGGAGAGACTTCTGCTCCTGGTGAGTAGGAAACACTTCAGGAAGAAGCACCTCACAGAGTCAGAGTCTAAGCACTGTCATGTGGGTATTCCCACCGAAGAGATATTTTTCCCCACAGCAGAGAAAGAAAAAGATAAGACCAATTTCAAGCATCCTTGCAATAAAAAAATGCTTTCTGCTCACAGATCACTCTTTACACTTCCTTTAGAAATAAAATGTTTTGAGTGCTAACCATTAAGCCTAGTTTGCAAAGCTGAAGACTCCTGACAGGAAAAGGTGTTGTACATTGTCAATAATGCCCTTGATTTTTCCTCGCCAGAACTCTAGAACTACCTGCAGAAGAGGAATCTGAAAAAATAGTACAGGAAATGATCCAATATATCACCAATATCTCTCTACCTGGCTGGCTGCAGTTTAAATCCAATCCTTGAGCTCTGCCTGGCACATCATTTCCCCTTCAAGGCCTGAACCAAAAACATCTGCAGCTCTGCCACAGAACTAGAGAAGGAATTTTTGCTAACAGATCACAACAGCATTGCTGATCCAACCGAAGAGGTGGAGCAGGGAGTTGAGATGAGGTCCCCTTGAGGAAAATATATTTAGAATAGGCATAGAGTGTTCTATAAATAATTGAGATGGCCAAATTCAGGATTCACTAAGGCTTTAGGGATTTGCAATGTCTTCAGATTGTCCCCCTTTACCAAAAAATTTATTTGAAATGTGAAGGGATTTCAAGGAACCCCATTAGCCAATACCGTATGACATACACTATCCTGGCACAAGCTTTCATCCTAGGTTTCTAGAGCCCAAATGCCAGCTGAAAGAATGACATGAAGGTACAACAGAAGTAGGCACTCCAGCAAGCATGTAAGTGCAAACACAAAAAAGGAAAAATATCAAGATTGGTACTTGACCCAAGTACTTAAGATAATAGCACCAGTGGGCCATTTGATTTCTCTCCATCTCAGTACCAGGACCACCTAGGAGGAGGAGGGAATAGAGGTTACAGATAACCTTATGAAATTTATAGTAGTCCCATGAAATTGTCTGTAATAACTAAACCCAGAATATGTATGGTCAAACATAAAAAAAATTATTTTAGCTGAAGGATCAGCTCTCATGGCATCAAAGTAGGGTCACTGATACTTAAGAAGCCTACTGCTGCTACCAGGCAAAACACAATTTGCAGTTGTACCTTATGTGACACGTTCTTTTGAAAAGGTTGTTTGGCAAAGCTGGTATTTTTCTAAGCAAGAGACTGGTGTTCAGTTACCACTTTCATCTAAAGCACCTTAAAGGACTTCTGTTTTCCTAGACATGTAACTTAGTCTAGGACCTTCCCAAGCTATTAAATTTGGCATCCTAACAGCTAAGTATGCTTACAAGCATGAGAAAGGCAGGGAATGTGAGAAGCAGGAGCAGCACCTGCAGGCCAAGCTTGCTGGTTGGTTTACTGAACATCAATTCAGAGTAACACAGGTGAGCAATTGAATTCTACTGACAGAATTTCATTCCACTGTTGCTTCTTCAGTGTCAGGAAAAAAGCATTTATTTCTACTCCAAGCACTGTGACACAATGAGAATAAAGACAGAGAAAAGAAATTTTACTTTTATGTAACACCTCCATTTGGGACACATCCTTGAATGAACTGGGACTGGTGCAGATGAAACAAGCTACTCTTTCCATTAAAAAAAACCAAACAAAAAGGGGGCAAAAAAGCAATGCAAAGATGCTCTTTACCTTTGGAACTTACAGAATTTCAGATGAACTGATCTCAGGACCATTGCAGTGTGTGCTGGGATGTACTACTATTTCATGACTAGCTTTGTGTAAATAAGGAGGAACACAGAGATTTGTCTTTGAAGCAATTGACCACAAGAAAAAAATTACATAAAAACTTATTTATAACACATGCATTTCCTAACTTCGGGTGCCTTCTTGAAGCCTTCCTCCCTGATGCCTTAGATATGCAACCATTGCCACCAAAAGGAAACATAGGCAAAAAAAGATGCTGTTCTCTTAGTCTAACTTGGTCTCATCAAACTGAATGGGGTGATATTCAGGGCAGTCACTGAATTTAGGGAGATTCCTGTTGCATGGGAACAAGAGAGAGGTCAAATGAGCAGTGGGATGCTCAGAGAGGCTCCACAAAGGAGAATCTGCAGAACTCTGCACACAGAAGAAGCCTATCATGGTAATTCTTCTGGGAGCCAAGCCAGACCCAAGCACTAGCTCTGCACTGCTCCTGTTCTCCAATTTAGACCTCAGCAACTGGAGTAGCCCTGATTGTGTTCCACATCACCCTGCTGGCGAGGAGACAGTCCACTCAGGGCACAGCCTCAGTTTTCCTCCTTGACCCCTGTATCACCCACTCCTTCTGCTCAGCCTGAAGGGCTTCCTGTAAGCTGCTGGGACCATGAGTTATGGTAACATCCCTGTCCTTGAAGACTTTCTGTCCCAGGAAGGGTTTGCAACCTGGCCCAGAAATCTATCTTGGTCCCTCACAGATCATCTTCAGCTTCTTAAGATCACAAATGTATTCTCTAGTTACCTGCACAGGAGGCAAGTGAACCATAAAAATACTGTGGACAAGCTGCCAAAGACCTTTAGGGGCAAAATGATCCTTAGACATGCGTAAACAATATGCACAAGCTTATCTGTGGATAAGCCAGGAGCTTGTCCCTTCTCTCCAGGAGGAAAAGACTGCATGTTAACGGTGAGGGGCTGGCTGCAGCCCTCTGGCAGCTGTGCTGTGCAATTCAGCAAAGGTGATGTTTGCTGCTGCTCTGCTCACCTCTTGACTTTGCCATCTAATCTGAGAAGAAGCACAAGTCTGTGTAACATCAGCTGTTAAAAATAGCTGCAGCACAAAATAAGCATGCCTGGTAGCCGCCCTTCAGCCGCACACTGGAGTTCAGAAGTGCCAGAGTACCCTCTCAAAGAGTACCTTGCTCAAAGACCCGAAGCACTGTGAATTCAGCCTAGCCAGAGTGCTGTCTGTGAGGGATCGCAAGAACTGGGACACTCAGATGCTTTACACACTTCAACACATTCACCTGGACAGAAGGGAGGGAAAGGAGAACTGGAAAAAACTACAAATGTCCTTCTCCCAGCTTCTCTCTTTCCCTCACACGCCGGGAGAAAGCCTACAGAATTAAAATTGAGATTTTCTCCAGAGAAACTCAATACCTGAGCCGGCATTCTCATTGATATCTTCTTCCCCTTTTTCTTTCTTTGCAGGTAACTCAATCTCCACAAAACAAGAGGTTTGGATGATCATCTTCCTCAATCAATAGCCATAATGTGGTGTTCTGGCACTGAGCATTGGCTGACCTTGCATTTCAAGTGTGCCCTCTTCAAACCATTAGCTTGTGCTCTAGCAGAAGTCTCCTGTCACTTGCAGCCAGTCTTGCACAGACATGACTGTTGTCTTAACCAACATTTTTTAGTAATCATACTGAAAGAAAGTGAGTATAATGCTACTGCTATTGCAACCCCAGCAAGGGGGAAGAAAGAAACATGGGTGCAACAGCCCTGACAAAAGCAATCAGGAAGTCCCCACTGACATTTATAAGGCTGTATGTTTAAATTCCTCCATAGGCCCAGTCAAGGCCCTGGGCAAGTAAACTCCCACATAGGGAAGGCCTCCAGAAGGGTTCCAGAAAGCAAACATTTCTGAGGAGACAGTGCTAGAAATTGCTTTTGATTCAACAGATCTGATTTGCTCTCATTGGTTCAGCACTTCCAGCAAGAAGCAGCCCAGAGCCCTTTCAGGGAAGCTTGCCCTGTGACCCTGCATGCCCCAGCTCCAGGCATGTTTTCTGGGACATGCAGAAATGTGTTGCTGTGAAACTAACCACACTTTGTGGGGATGTAGAGCCCAAGCTCAGGATCTAAGCCAAGCTGAGCCCACCCAGGTTTGCAGGGAGTTGACATACGTGCTGTCAAAGGCAGGGCTAGTGCCTATTCATTTCACTAGGGTGGACAAAAAACACTGTGCTGGGTGTATGCCTGACAGAAGGGAGGAAAAAAAAAGAGAAGACATATAGAAGCAATCTTCCTTACATATGTGATCTCTTTTCTAGGGAAAGCTAGGGATCATCCACATATACCACTGCCTCCCTCTTTTCTTCTGCTTAATCCTTCCACAGGACCCAGCATAGTCAAGGCTCTTGATTTTTCCTCCCAGGTCTACCCAGTTTGATGCATATCCTTGAGAATGCCTTTTTTCCTTCTATATGAAATCATTACCATCTTGTAAGCCCCAAAAGCTCAGGAAGTCTGACCTCCTGCATGATCAGAAGGTGCTTGGAATTGCTCAGACAGCACTAATCACACACCAAATGCTATTAGCAGAGAACCAATTTGTAAGCTCAGGATCATCCACGCTGGCCAGGCAATTCTTACTCTTGACTGCTATAAGAAATACATGAAACCCCAGGCGAGTCAAAAAAAAAAAAAGCTTTTGTGATTTTCTGTAAAGACACTAGACAGGGACTCTGCAGTTCCTTGACAATTCTGCTGCAAACAACAGATCCTGCAGAATAGGAATGCTTTTCAAAGGAAAGATCTCTGCAGAGGTCTCCCAGCTATGCCCAAGCAATGCGTGTTGAATTTCAGAGGCTTCTTTAAGACAGGATGGGAGGCCACTTTGATACGTCTGGACTGCACAGATTCTTCTGTTTCCTTCGGTAATTGCAAATCTATTTATGAGCAGCACAAGTTTTTGTTACGCAGAAGAACTGAAAGAGTCAGCTCTTTATGGGAGTCTTTAGTTACAAAGCACATTTGGAGAGGACTGTTGGCGGAAGCAGGCAGGGGGCGGGAGAAGAGTGGGGAGACTGAATCGTGTGATATCAGTTTAGTCAAATATGGGAGGTAAGTGAAGGAAGCTGCTCCTTGCAGAGTGATACACCAGTGTCCTACTGATTCTGCTCCTTTTAGAAATCTTGTGACATGGTGACAGAACACACTGCAGGGAGACAGCACCCCCTTGTAAAAGAAATCAGCTTCTTTCTCCAAAGTCTTCTTTAAAAACAATCTTAAAAGTAGCGTCCCAGTTTTTTTTCCAGTTCTCATGTGTCCTGGTGGAAGCCACCCACCTAGCCGAAATCCTGTTTGCCAACGGGAGATGGGTGTTTCATGGTGCAATCAGAAAAATGAAAAA